>MU225810.1:322024-347863 GCA_018584345.1 Thuja plicata | reverse complement strand
CCGATGTGGATGCCCCTGAGCTTTTCCTATGAATTTCCTCACTCAATATAACACCAACAACATCATCAAACTTTAGGGTATTAGAACCAGAAATAGAATTACTAACAACCATTACCAAGCCATTCCATCTTTCTAGAAAAGAGCACAAAATCAAGAGAGCCCTAACCTCTTCATCAAAGGTAATTTTAACTGAAGTTAACTGACTTGTAACTGTATTAAACTCATTCAAATGATCAATGACTGCTCCACCTTCTACCATTTTTATATTAAATAAACGCTTCATAAGAAATACCTTGTTTGAAGCTGAAGGCTTTTCATACAACTTCGCTAGGGTTTCCATCAGATCTTTAGCTATCGTTGCTCCAGTAATATTGAATGCCACCGATTGTGCTAGGCATAAATGAATACTCCCCAATTCCTTCCTATCCAAAATATCCCAATATTCCTTAGACATTGATGCCTCTTTCTTGGCTACTCCCTCTAATGGCTGCCATAGATCCTTCTGATAGAGATAGTCCTCCATTTTCATCTTCCATAACTGGAAGTTTTGCCCATTAAATTTATCAACCTTCAGCCTACCCTCATGTGCCATTTCTCCCACTTAACTGAGAGACTCTCCCACTAACTCGTGAGACCTACTTTAGAGAATAGATGAAAGAAAAAATGAGAAAACCTCACTCTAATACCACTTGTTAGAATAATAAGCAGAAAAATGCAAATATTAACACACAGAAGAGAACACAATAACACAAAAATTTAACGTGGTTCACCCAATCCCTGGGCTACATCCACCAACAGTGAGTCCAATTTATTTATTATTATCCAGTGATTAAAATATGTAACCTGCAACTCAATACCGCCGCAGGAAGCTATAAAATCCCTCATACAATGAAAACTCAAACCCTAAGCCATTTTCACAAGTATTTTTGACTTAACCTAATTAGGGAAAAAAATACTCCAACTAATAGAAAATTGATGGCCGACCCTTTACAATATTATTAACCCCTTGAATCCGACCCCGCAAGGGGCTCTAGCCCTAGGAACCTGAGCTTGGGGGCACTGCCCCCAATCCCCTGTAGATAAGTCTGGGGGGAAACCGCACCGAAAGAACCTAAGTCTGATTAGGCTCCACATACATAACAAGAATAACCTTAAAAATAGAATCTCAACTCTTTAGTACCTCTCCTTGAATATTTACACTATACACAGACTCCCCTAAAACATCCATCCACCCTTAGGAGATTCCCACAATTGAATTTCATGGGGGAGCCATGGAAACACAAACTACTCTGGACTGAACCAACATACTCCCTAAAACTTAACCAATTTACAAATGCTAACAAATCAACTCTACATTACTTGAAAAATGAATGAAAAATTCTTAATACTACCTACTCAACATAGATCCAACACTAATTTGATCAATTCAATCCATCTAATCACTCTGTAACTCAGAATGCTCAAATATTTTGCTAAAAACCAGAATTGCAGAGCTTCTTGCTATTCCAAAAAAATTCTTACATTCAATGTACCTTGGGAAATGAGTCCTCGGGAATCTTAGGATACTTCTTCCACCATTTTAGGCCACTAGCATTGATTTTCCCCCTCCATCTTGAGAGGAATCCAAATGTTGTCTATGTTGCTTGCAACTTTGCAACAATGCAAAATGTTGTCATGACAACATTGTAGCATCTTTTACATAAACCCTTAAAACTAACTTTTATGATGTCTAATATGCTTTGTATGATGAATATACATCATTAAGGAATTTTTAGGCACTTTTCCAATCCTACCTAACTCTAGGACCCATTAAGACACATTTTCCCTACTCAACCCAAACTATGCATTAAAGTAAACTAACTAGACCAGGTTGGATTTGACACTAACTATCAATCCACCTAGTAACACACCTTGCAAGACCTAATAAGGTCAAAATTAAATGCACACTGACTTGGTTAGGGTCAGGTACAATCCAAAAAATTCTAGGGCTTAGAGGATAGCCTAGGTGCTCCTACACCAAGAGTTCTCCTCGAGTTGTGCTCTTTGTGTCATCTAAGTTTCTAGCTCAATCAGCATATGTATAGACTTGAAGCTCAAATTTTCCTTCTATTTTATACCATAAGCCATATTCCTCGGTGTTCTTTAGATATCTTAGAATTCTTTTGACAACAATCATGTGTGATTCTTTGGGATTAATAGAGAATATTGCAACTATTCCAACCACATGTGCTATATCTGGTCTAGTATGAACAACATACATTAGTTTTCCAATCATTGATCTATAAAAGGTCTAATTTACCTCATTTGAATTATCTTCCTTTGTTATCTTACATCTGGTTTCCATAGGTGTTCCAACTGGCTTGGAATCTTCCATCTTGAATATCTTCAACACTTCCTTGATGTATTTGGATTGTGTGATGTATATGCATGCATCCTGTTGAAGAATCTGTAGACCAAGAAATAATTTGATCTCCCCAAACATTGACATCTCAAACTCTTTGCTCATTTAATTAGCAAAGGATTTACATAACATATCATTACCCCCAAATATGATATCATCAACAAATATTTTAGCAATCAAAATGTTATCATTAGAATCTTCTTTTAAATATAGATTGCTATTTTCACTTGTTCTTACAAATCCAATTCTTATGAGATAGGAGTGAAGTCTTTCATACCAGGCTCTAGGTGCTTCTTTCAATCCATACAAGCCTTTGTGTAGTTTACAAACTATATTTCTCTTGTTAGGGTCAACAAACCCTTCTGGTTGTTCAATGTATACCTCTTCTTCTAGTATTCCATTTAGGAATGCAGATTTGACATCCATTTGGTATACCTTGAATCCTTTGAATGCAACATAAGCAAGTAAAATTATTACTCCTAGTATAGCAATGGGTACAAAGGTTTCTCCATAGTCAATGCCTTCTTCTTGTGCATACCCCTTGCATACTAACCTTGTTTTTTTCCTTGTGACTTCTCCATTCTCATTCAACTTGTTTCTGAATATCCATTTGGTATCGCTGATGTTCTTGTCATCTAATCTAGGTACTAATGTCCATGTTTTTTTCTTCTCAATCTGTTCTATTTCTTCATTCATAGCACTGACCCATTCTTCCTTTTCAAGTGCAGTATTAACAATGGATCTATTTCTCCTTTCAACAATCCCATTTTGTTGTGGTGTTCTTGGTGCAAAAACTTGTCTTTTAATTCCATGCTCATTGCAAAAGTTAGTGAATTAATCATAAACAAATTCTCCTCCTCTATTTGATCTTAATAATTTTAGTTCCTTACCACTTTGTTTTTATACAATAGTTTTATACCATTTAAACATCTTGAATGCTTCTGATTTTTCTTTTAAGAACATAACTGTCATCATTCTAGAATAATCATCTACAAAGAGAATGAAATATCTATCACCATAGTAAATATTTTTCCTCATGGGTCCACAAAGATCAGTATGGACTAATTAAAGAATAGCATTAGATGTTTGGGTTTTCCTCTTGAAACTAGACTTTGTCATTTTACCTGTTTGACAATTCTTACACATATGGTCAGGCTTTGACATGCTCGCTAAGCCTCTTACTTTCCTTTTATTACTTATCTTAATCATGTTGTAAAAATTCACATGACATAACCTTTTATGCCATAACTATATGTCTTCATTTCTAGCCACTAAAAAAGTGGTTTTTATATCATCAAGATAGAATAGGTTACCTTTTATTCTATTCACCAATTTCGATCAACCTTCTTGATTCATTAAATATCTTTGCCTTTTTGTTCTCAAATGCAACTCAGTGACCTATGTTATTAAACTGTGAAACACTCAATAGATTATGATTAATTCCTTTTACCCAGTATGCATTTTCACATAAGATCCTATTTTTTAACATTATAGTTCATTTACCTTCAATCGGACAAGGTGAGTCATTACCCATTCTTACTAATCCACCATTATAAAACTCAAAAGTTTCAAACTTTTCTTTATCACCAGTTATGTGGTGAGTGTAGCCACTATCTATAATCTAGGTGTCTTTCTTACTAACATTAGATATGAGTGCATTCTCTACATACCTTTCCCCTTCATCTGAATCATCCTTCATGGCCACAAATACCATCTCAATATCTTCATCAGATTTGGTGTCAGTATCTCTAGCTTTGTTCTCAGCCAAGTAATAATATTTCATCCCTTTGTCCTTGTATTGTTGGGTATCTCTTCTATCATATTGGCAGTTACTTTGGTAATCTTTGTTATCACTTCTATCAAACTTCTTTTCATATGATCTGTCATTACTTCTATCATCTTTCCTTTTGTTAGGACATCTAGCAGCAAAGTGTCCAATCTTTTTACAAGTGGTAATTTACCTTTGTATCTACCTCTACCTCTCTACAATATTCTAGCCATTAGTGCTTCAATCTCATCAAGATCTTGGTCATCACTATCAATTTCACTATCATTTCTCATAGTGTGTTTATGACTTGACTTACTTATTTTCAAAGAAGATTTGAATCCAGACTCAATGGATGGTAAGACACTGTTATCAAAGTTATTCATCTCAAATGAAATAATTCTACCAAAAAAACTATCTAGAGTAACATTTTTATTTTCTAATGCTCTCATTTGATGTATAGCAGATACTCTAATAGCATATACAGGTAGTAAGGTTCTTAGTATTTTACTTACCACTGTTTCTTCTTCAAGTACACCTCCAACTCCTTGAATAGTATTGAATACCTCTTTTATTTTGTAGCTATACTGAGTGATATTTTCTCCTTCTCTCATTCTTAGGTCATCAAATTTACCTCTTAGGATTTTTGCATTAGCTCTTAGTACATTAGCATCTCCTCCATGTACTAGCTTCAATTTGTCCCACATTTTATTTGTCGAGGTGCAAGTTTTGGCATCTTCAAATTCAGCATTGAAGAGTGAGGAAGAAAGTTCTATCATCATAGAATTGTGCTCATGCTTTTCTCTTAATTAATCAAGTGTGTGAGGTCCTGTGGAAAACACATATTCAGTATCTAAGTATTGAGTATCATCATTTCTAATACTTGATAGGTGGAGTCTTATCATGCTTTGCCATGATGCAAAGTTGTCCTTGTTCAACTTGGGCACATCTTTTTTTCTCATCTTGTGATCTTTAGCTTAGGTCTTGAAACCTTATTTCTAAGCACACAAGCTCTGATACCAATTGTTAGAATAAATGAGAGGGGGAGGGGCGGGTGAATCAGTGGCCTCAAAAATATTCTAATAAATCAACCCACAATTATAATCCTCTAGTTATCTTTAGTCCTAAAAGATGTATGCTTTAAAATAATCTAAACAAATAACTACTACTCGGAGTTCACTATAAAACCTTATTCTTAATATTTACCGATTAGCAGTCTATCATTTACCAAAATACAATAAATAACTTAGTGTTTATCGATCAATCCTATTTTAGTAATGTGTAAAGAAAAACATGAAAGAAATGACTCATAAAAAAATTTGACACATGGATTTTTAACATGGAAACCATGTTAAGGGAAAAACCACTTGGGACCCGTAACCCAAAATTTTTACTAATCTAAAGTGAGCTCGGTGAAGAGCCAATTCTTTTAAAGGTAACAAACACACTGTTAAGTGCGACCTTGTTAGAGGATTTATCACTAATGTTTAATCACTTGATATCTGGCATTTCACTATGCTATCTTCATGAATTAACCTTTTGATACTCCTTGGTATGAATCTCAATATATAAAGGATTTGTTTAGATCCTTCTCGGTTAAGAGACTTTCTGAATCAATGGTTAAACAGAAATAGTATATGATCTATTCATATAAACAACTTAATCTTGAAAATGTTGAGATCTATTGTAAGCTCATAATAAATTTTTGATCAAAGTTTCTTTTCAATACCTTTTCTCCACTTATTTCTACTCGGCGATGTTGTGTTTCTCTGTTGCTCAGTGTCCGTAGAAATATTTAGCTCTATTCTTTAGCTTGATTGATCAGGACTGTATGAATTCTTTCTTCATCAATTATCTCTTCAACATCTTCTTCTCTATTCACACCCTAAATCACAATGAATTAGCTTGTCTCTTTATAGACATATTTTCACCGTTTCTAAGCCATTGAGTTTCTTGTTGTTGGCATGATCCGCAATTCTCGCATTTCTTTCTTTAAAACTTTACTTCAGTTTTATCTCATAGATTTATCTTTGACAACTGGAATAAAATATCTCTAAAACTCTCGCTTATCTCTGGCTTTTAACTTGTCGATGAAAATAATGTTATCAACTAGTTAACGCAATCTTTAGCTCTTGCTAGCTAAGTCTTTTGTCATTTCTAAACTTCAGCTCTTTTCAGTGTTTAAATCCTTGTTAGCTTAGTCTACTAGAATTCAATTGTCCTCAGGCATTTGTGTCCATTGGGGTTGTCTATCTGTTAGGTGACACTGTGGTTCTACTCATTGATAATTCTTTCACAAGTTTCTTGCTTGGGTATCACTGTGACTCTTCTCTCAGGGTTCTCTATCAATCAAGGTGAACTGTCCGTCGGTGTTTGTTGTCACTTAGTGTATACTGATCTTTTATGCATTACTGAAGCATAACCTTTATCTCTCTTGTTCTTTGAAGTATTTAACACTATGTATATAACCAATCAAATTATATCAAGTTGACATCAATGAAAATACAATACATTAACTGATTTAATGTCTTGCATTAACTTTTTGTAGCTTGGTGATCATCAACTTAACATCTTCAAACATTGAATCAGTTATAGTTCATCAGTTGCTATGTATATGCTTATTTGATCATACAACTGAAGTTATAAACATTAACAAGAATTCATATATGATTTTTTCTAATGGTTGGCCACCAGTGCAATAATTTATAAATGAGTTGTAAAAATCTATACTCACCATATATACTGAGCATATAGATACGAGTTCTCAAAATATATACGAGTTCTCAAAATAGATATGAGTTCTCAAAATATATAGTGAGTTGTTTCTAATGGATGGCCATCACTACAATAATATATAATGAATTGTCAAATCTATGCCTTTACCCAAAATGAGCCTATACATCTTCCACTTGAAAAGGTGGAATTGGAATTTGAGGGCCAAATTCCTATTTTTTCAATCCCCATTTTGAAACCATTTTGGGTCCGCGTGCAAACAAATTTAATAGTTGGGGTTCGCATGCAAACAAATTTCTCAAAACATTCACATTATTTTCCCCAACCTTTGGAAAGAATTTGTGTAGGGGACAAACAATAGGTTGTGGGTTTCCTATGTTGTTGTGTTTTGTTCAAACGGTTGTGGGTTTCCTTTTTTGTTATGTTGGGTTTGTAGTATATATGCTCTAGTACATATGTTGCACTTTGTACTAGAGCATATATAGTGAGTGTATATACTAAGCATATGTACTAGAGCATATATATATACTGGAGCATATCAATGCGTTCATTGAGAATGCGGATTCAAATTCCATATATATCAAATGGTCACTATGCTAAAAAAGATGTCTATTTATCAAATGAAAGTGATCTACACATATCAAGAAGCAAAGATAAAAAGGCATTACTCATGGCGATGGAAACTTTAGATATGGATACAAAGGATGTTTCTATCGGGGATAAAGAAGAGGCGACTAAAACAAATATTTAAAAACATTGTCATGCTCACAAATAGATCAAGAATCTAAAGAAAATAATTCTGACACAAGATATACACATTTCAGAAGAGATCAAAATCAAAGAAAAATATGAGTTACAAATCATACAATTGAATTTGCAGTTGGAAGAAACAAAAATAAGATATGATGTCATTGTAGAAAATCTAAAGACCGAAGATAAAGACTTATAGTTGAAGTGGCATCTTTGAGAAAGGATTTAGAAAATGCCATAAATCAGATATGGTAGTGGATTTTAATAATCTTTTCATGATGGTATTATATGGTATCATTGGTTTATCTTCCACTATTCTTTGATGCCAAAGTGATTTTTTTAACAGTCCTTCAACTTTCATGATTCCATCCTGTCACTGATTTTGAGTTTCTCTAACAACACAACCATTACCATGACTGCTCCTCTAAAAATCCCCTATCATTACTAATAAGTGAGAGCATATGGAAGAAAAATTAGAGTTAGAAATCATACACTTGAATTAGCAGTTGGAATAAACAAAAATAAGATATGATGTCATTGTAGAAAAAAATCAGATACTTGAATTTTCAAATAAAGTTTCGGTAGCGAATGGCAGACCTTGTCTTTTGTATATATGCATTTCTAAGTTAGAATAAGACAAACCATAACATGGTTTATGATTAATTGAGTGATTGATGTGCTTAGATAATCATGATGCCATCAATTCTCCATGTAGCCAGCACAATTATGATGTAATTTATGATTGACCTATATGATTACTTATGAATGGCAACTGTTATCAAAAATTTCACTACCCTAGCAATTTTTCTACAAAAGGTACATTTCCAATCAATTGAATTCATTATCAATTTGCAAACAGAAAGATAGGAGACATTATGGTTTCAAGAAAAGGAAAAGCATTTAATTTGCATTGAACAATGATTAAAGTTACATTTTTTATTCACTCATTTGAAGACACAAATGCATGATTTCAAACCAGTTCAAATTGAAAACCTCACACAAGCCGTGAGTATAGGCTATCAATTCTCCTATAGTTTTAAAATAGAATTAAAAAAGATAGAATAGGAAGAAATAGGTTAAGGTTAACCAGTCATTGCCTGTTGCTTTGACTGGTTATAGCTAGAAAGGTTGGCTGGTCCCGAGTCTTTTCCGTCTTTGCGAATCTCCCACCAAGCTCCTGAATACTGCAAAAAATTGAAGAAAGAAATGATGTTAGACCCCATATGGATCTAAGAAATGGCTAGTTAAACTTAATAATTCTATGCCTATGCTATAGTTTTTAATGCTATCCTAAGTCAGAAAAAGAAAGCATCAGAATGCTAAAAGTGCTTATGAGAAAAGGAATTTATACTAATATGTCTGTTCCATGTGCAGGAGGATAATTATTTCAATTTATATGTGCCCCTAACCGAGGCTCCCTTTGGGTATGAGCCTGACATATGAATTAGAGTAATTACTTTGATAGGTGTCACAATCCAGAAAGAGATGTATAGCATTAAACGGACGTATTGTTTCTAATATGAAACAATTCGTTATAATTGACAAGCTAAGCTTATTTAACGGACAACAGTCTTGAGTTGAAACCTTATAGGCTAGAATAGTAATTGGAAAGGGTCAGCAAAGACAACTACCAAGGTGGTTAGGCATCTCTGATCAGATTTTAAATACCACTAGAAAAGATACATGAAGGAAAGAAGTTCAAACATACAGCGTAATTCTTCTGATAGACAAAGAAATAGTGGAGAAAGAAAGAAAGCATGCATCACAAAAAAAAACAACAATGGAGTATTTGTAGATTATGTTGTCTTTCAGATTTTCAAGGAGAAAAGAAGTCAATGAGTTCATCTACAGGGTACGGATAGCAAAGAGAGATTTTATTTCAAACAGAGTTTTTCAAAAGCACTGCTATTCAGAGAGCTGCAAAATACCAAACAAAGGGACAACAATGTTTCTTTCACAACAAGTGACAGTATAGTTTTCAAAGGGACAGATATCAATATTTAGAATAGTGGGTGTTCCATCTATGGCAGTTGCAGATTTCCAAGTAAAATCAAAGATTAAGGATGACAGGTATTTCTGGGCAGAATAACATTTTCATTCAAGCCAAGGCAGATTCTCATAATTTTCTGTTAAGCAACATGTATACAGCATGGAGGCCATGTTTCAACCAAAGGATTCAGAATGTTTCTCTTCAAATAATAGTAGCACTAATCAACATTATTTTTATAGATGCCATACATTGAAGGAAAAACCCTTATATGGTGGATTCAACAAGTATTAATGTACAGTTTTGAAGAAAATCAGAACTTTAAGAACAACAGATTTTCTCTTTTTCATATTCTACATTTTCAGGCAAGATTCATGGAAATACTTTGTAAAAGGCACATGGTTTCATATCAGAACAACAACAAATTTTCCCTTTTGCAAATCCACGAAAAATGGAGGTAACAAGTTCCAGCAAAAACATGCAACAGACTTTCAATGAAATGCAAGTTTTTTCAAAAAAGGGAGGTGTTGTTTCAAGTAAAAATGCAAAGAAATACAGAAAAAGAATTTTCTTTTTTTTTTAACATAGAAGCAGTTTGTTTCAATACAAGATCTGATTTTGAAATCAGGAAACCCTTCTTTTCTATGACTATTAAACTTTTCAAATCGGAGTGAAAGGAGATTTAAGAAAGAGGGAAAGGTAGATTTTGAAGACATACAATCCCTACATGGCGGCTAGAATAATAAAAGACAGTTAAAAGGAAGTAGAAAAGTGGCGGCCATTTTCTCAGCTAAAAAGATTTTGTGGAGCCACGAATTTAAAAGAAGGGAAAAAATACAGACTTTCTGAGAAGTGAAAGATAGAAGCAAGCGTGTTTGTTAAAGAAATCCATAGAAGAAACAACAGATGTTTCTGCAAAGAGCACGACACAGATGTATGCAGTAAACAGTCGTAAGTTGCTAAACATTCAAGGAAAGAAATGATAAAATGCAGATTCAACAAACACGAGTCATTCTTACTTGTGTTTCCAGCATTTTCTTGCAGTTATAAGTCATAAATCCCTCCATGGCAGTCACGATTAAGCAGAAGAGGTCATTTAGTTTTGAAATCATCATCAAAACTCTTTGTTAAGTCTTGCTATAGTTGCCAACAACAACATATTCCTCTCTCATGGTGGTGACTTAGGGTTTCAAAACCCTCTCAAACAGTAGTTGTCGTAAATTCCCAAAAGGCATCGACACAAATGGTTTAGCAAAGCATATGCTTTGCTTTTAGGGTATAATATTTCTTTCCTTTTTTATAAAATGGCTTGAGATCCGATATTTATCAGTTTCTTTTTTCTTTATTATATAAAAATCAACTCATTCAACTAAAGGTTATAAACACTTTAAGTAATATAATAACATATTACTTAAATCAAGTAATATCTTATTACATTATTTAAAATATTTATTAAAAGAGTTCGTTTATAAGTTGTGCAAATAAATGTAATTAAATTATAATTAATTGACGTGTTATGAATCAATTAATTATAGTTTAAATTTTTTTGCAAATTTAAAGATAAGCTGGAGTCCATTTTCTGATTTAGATGGATAAGGGGTTGAAAAGTCAAGAGGTGGTGCATGTAAAGAGGGAGAGGTAGTGGTTTGACTTGCTGTTACCAGTTGTTATGGATCTAGACTCTCTTATGAGTCATTGGAGTCTTTTTAGGGGCTGTTATGGCCAAACCGGAGTGATCACTATTAGTGTTTGGACAGATGGGTCTTTTAGACCATGTGGACTTCTTGGGTGGCAATTTTGAGTCCTTTTTTGGAGGGATTTTTCTCACATCGGACCCCTGCTTTTTAGGGGTTTTAGGTGAGATTTTTTCTATATATGGGATCTCCCTTGTTATTGTAAGAGGCCAGTTCAGGAGGGAGAGAAGGCTATTGTGACAGTTCATTGTCCTTTGCATGCTCATATTCTAGATTGTATCTTTGGAGTTGATGTTTTTTGGCGTTTGAAGGCATAATACAGCTAGCTTGATCTACTTTGGGACTCATTTTTAGTGTGCAAGGCTGGTGACTGATGTTTATTTCCTGTGTTTTTTTCAAAAAACCTTTAAGTTTATGTCTGATTTCTGCACCTACTTGAGTTAGTAAAATCGTTATGCATAGGTCATAAGTTGTACAACTTAATGGAATAATGTTGATTGTGATCTATATCTCTTTGATATTATTCATTAAAGCCTTCTTCTGAAGCATTTTTATGTAGAGATTTTCATCAAATTTGTATCTTATAGTTGATTATTTTTTCCATCATTGTGTTAGGAAAATATCAAATCCTTCATCTTATTTTGGTGCATCACCTTTTAGGTTCAATTAATCTTCATTTTTAGTACTTTCTACCCTTTTTCCTCACATGTTTATAGCTTTCAGTAGTTCTGGTGGAGTATCATATAAACATCAAATAGGAACCGGCCTAGAATCTAGAGGTCCAGTCACATGCATAGTTTGCCCACAAACTTGTGATTGCTCCCATGTTCTCTAGAATTTCTAAGTATTTGGGTGCTTAGTTTCAGGGTGCAAATTCTGGAGTTAATAGTTTTGGCACGTCCGATGGGACACTTTTCTTCTTGTTGTTCTGATATGCAACCAGCAAGTTTTCAGAGATTCTTATTTGCATATCTGGTGACTCTGTCCATGTAAGGTTCAAAGATCAGTTTTGTGTAATTTTTATGAGAAGGATACAAACCAGGAGTTCAGGTTCCGTTGAGTATTTGTAGCTTGAGCCACCCAGGAGAAGGGGAAGAACTCTTGTGAGAGTGACACCATCAAGCCAGGTCAAGGTTACCACTCCTAAATTTCAATTTTATAGAAGAAGGAATAGACATTCTACAAGTCCAACTTGCAGGACTGAGTTTTCTAAACCAGTAGTTTCTGCTGTTTCAGTAGCAACAGCAGCAACTACAAGTAGTTCTCTGTTTGCAGCAGGTATTTCAACTGCTAGATCATCTTTTTCAACAATGGCAAGGCAGTTTGATTTTGTACCCTTTAATCAGGGGAGTCCACTAAATTTTTTCCAACACCATGATATCCCTTTGGCAGCACTTAAAAGCTTACATGATTTTATTGGAGAAATCCAAACTACTTCTTTTGAGCACATCAAGAATGTGGCTACTCTCTGTAATGTACATCACATTACTGAAGAAGATGTAGCCACCAAGTTATTAGCAACATCTTTCAAAGGGAAAGCATTAGAGTGGTTCAAAACCCTTGCAATGGGATCAATTGATTCATGGGACCGGCTAGGAGATTCTCTAAGCAAGTTCTTTGAAGACAAATCAGATCATTTGTCCCTAGTGGAGCAGTTCACTACTATCAAAAGGGCTCCTCAAGAAAAAATGACCGATTACAATACAAGGTTCCAAAGGACATAGCATAGGATTTCGTTTATGGTAAGACCTTCTGTAGATCAGCTTTTTTATATTTCTTGAAGAGTCTTAATAGTGATATATCAGTAATGATACAGTCAATGGGGGACACCTCTCTACCTCAAGCTTTTAGTATTGTTGTTAGGGTAGAAAATAGTCTTATCCAAGCAGGTAAGATAGCTCCTAGACCACCCATGCCATTTTTTCCAGATATACAACCTAATATGCCTTTGGCCATACCATCTTTTAATCTTTTGCTAGTTGTTCCTAGTCAAGAAATGGCCCATGCAAGCCCATCTTTAGAGTTACAGGAGATTAAAAACAACCAGCAAATAATAGAGGGTTTGCTGCAAACTTTCAGCAATAAGATTGTCAACCTTAAGAAGCAACAATTCCAAAATAGGCAGTCTTACCAAGCCCCAAATCAGAATGTAGGTCAGTCTTTCCAGCCCTAGAATCAAGGCCAAAATCAAGGGGGTTATGTTGGTAATCGTAAGAATTTTAATTAGAGGCCTTTTAGGCCATATGCACCAGCACCTTCAAATACTGTTAAGAACATAGTACCAGCTCAAAATAATTATACAACTAATTATGAATGGTTCTATCCCTGCAACCAACCCCATAATCAAGCTACATGTTCAAACAGAATTATCAACCAAGCATTGATGGTTTAGAATGCTACAGGATCACAAGAGGTTCTTGAGAATGAATCACAACAGCAACAGAATGTGTCAGGAGTTGATGCTACATCGATGAATTGGCAGTTTGAAGAGTTTTGTGGGGTTAATGGAGATGATCCTGCAATCTCTATTTATTCAAGAACAAAAAAAAAGGCCCTTGATCAAAATCCAGCAAATAAAGATAAAGTTGCAGCTGCTGTAGGACCATCAATCCAGCCAATTTCACAAATTTTACAAAGGGATTCTCAGGCTGCAGCTAAGCAATAGCATCGAGTACAATTAGATTCTGTTGTTTCCAAAGTACAACATAAGGTACATGCCACTTTACCTTTCAACATTGTTGAAAGTATGAAAAAAATGAATGTTTCTATTAGCATGTGGGATTCATTGTTAATTCTGGGTCAATCTGATTTATTACAGTCTGCTTTGTCAAAAAAGGATAAGTATAATGATGCTGGAAACATCAATTCTAGGTCTATTTTAACCAATTCAAAAGGAGGAAGTAGTAAGCCAGATGCTAAGATTGTAAAACCTCCTCCTTTTTATTATCTCTGATTATAGGGGATAATTTAGTCCACAATTGCATGGTGGATAGTGGTGCAACCAGTTCTGTTATGCCTCTCAAAATTGCAGATCAACTAGGTCTTAAGTATGAAACTGTGGAAAAGGGGGTAGTTCAACTTGATGGTTCTACTGTTAATATTGTCAGTCTCATTAAAAATGCTAGTTTGACACTTCATGCATGTCCAAATGTTTCAATATCATAGGATATTTACATCATTGACCTTTCACCATACTTTGCATTATGTTTATCCAGAGATTTTACAGCAAAGATTGGTGGGTATTTATCCTCTGATTGGTCTCACATGTTGTTTAGGACAAGGTATGGCACCAAGGTGACTGTGAAATCAAAATTTCTTGCCAAGGATCATATAGAGCCTTACATCCCAAGTGTTATAAATGCAAACCTGGTTTCTTATGAGGATGAAGAAAGGTCTATTTTCCTTGAGTCAAAAACCCAAGTAGATGATATCCCTGACATCCTTTTGGATGAGTGGGCAACAGAGCACACTTTTGATAATGAGCAATCAGTTTTGGAACAGACTAATTTAGGCATTTATATGATTCATGAGCCTAATCTAATTATTCCTAATCTTGTAAAGGTTGATAACCAGACTTCAGAATAGCAGCAGGAGGTATGGGAGCTATTTTTTGACGGCTCAAGAAGTAAAAATGGTGCTAGTGGTGGTGCTATGTTGGTATCACCTCATGGTGATAAGTATTTTTCTGATTTTTGGTTCTCTTTTGCATGCTCTAATAATGTTGCAGAGTACAAAGGATTGATTCAGGGGCTGGAATGGGCAAAGAAAAGAGGCATTGAATTTATAAAGGTGTACGAAGATAGTGAACTAGTTGTGAACCAATTCAGAGGTTTAAATGCAGCAAAGAATGATACTTTGAAGCTGTATAAGAATCGAATATGGGACATTATTGAGGAATTTCCTTTAATATTGTTTCTATTCCAAGAAGTCAAAATTAGCATGCAGATAGATTAGCAGCTGTGGGTGCTCAATTTGACATACCTGTAGAAATCAGCAAGAAGAATATCCAGCAGCATGTCAAGATTGTAGTAAGACCTTCTATACCTGATAATCATACTAATTGGAAAGTATTTGATAATGATGAACAAATTCTCAATTTTTGGTTAGAGGAATATGTATTTTCTGTTGCAAATTAGGACAAACTGAAACATCATTATGATGATCAAATAATTCAGCTTAATTCAAACAAGCTTCCCAAGGGCTTGGTCACTTTGGAGTCTATTTTTAGCAGAGATGATGAGTTTAGAAGGAACAAAACTGGTATGCAAGTTAAGCAGGATCATTATGAAGACGTTGAGGTGGCTAATGGTATGTTTCTTAAGCTTGGGAAGGTCTATACACAGCAAGAGAAATCTAAATTTATTGAATTATATAAGGAGTTTCCTGATATTTTTGCTTGGGAATATTTAGATTTAAAGGGTTTTGACCGAAATTTAGCCCAACATACAATTGAGTTGCTACCTAATGCCAAGCCTGTAAAGCAAAAGCAGAGACCTCTTAATCCAAAGCTAGAACCTTTGATGTTTAAAGAATTAACCAAGCTTATTGAGGGGGGTATTATATACAAAATTAAACACACTAGCTGGGTGTCTAATCTTGTTCCTGTAAGGAAAAAGAATGGGGCGATTAGGCTTTGTGTTGATTTTAGGGATCTTAATAGGGCCTCTTTAAAAGATCATTATCCACTTCCCTCTATGGAGAAAATTCTTCAAGTAGTTGCTGGTTCTGAGAGATTTTCACTTCTAGATGGTTTTTTAGGTTATAACCAGGTGCTGGTTAAAGATGAGGACCAATATAAGATAACTTTTACTACAAAATGGGGTACAATGGCTTACAAATGAATGCCTTTTGGCTTATCCAATGCTGGTGCCATGTTTCAAAGGGCAATGGATATGTCTTTCAAGGGGCTGTTGTATAAAATGGTTCTTGTATATCTAGATGACATTACTATTTTTTTTTAAAATGTTGATTTACATTTTGCTCATCTAAGGCAGGTTTTTGAAAGGTGTAGGCAGTTTGGGATTTCACTTAATCCCAAGAAGTGTGTTTTTTCAATTCATGAGGGCAAAATTTTGGGCCATATTGTTTCAAAGGATGGCATTAGAATTGATGCAAAAAGAGTTAAAGAAATTCTGGATTTACCTTTGCCCAGCCATAAGAAAGGTTTGCAAAGTTTCATTGGTAGAATCAACTTTGTAAGAAGATTCATGCCTGACATTGCTGCTTTATTTAAGCCTCTCACATCAATGCTTAAAAAGAATGCAGTATTCTCTTGGAACAAGGAAGGCAAACAAAGTTTTTAGTTGTTAAAAGAAGCCCTGTCATCAGCTCCAACCCTAGTTAATCCTGATTTTTCTAAGGACTTCATTTTATATGCATATGGATCTATTGATGCTATTTCAGCTATTCTAATATAGAAAAATGATGAAGGATATGAGCATCCTATTTCTTTCTATAGTAAAGGGCTCAAAGGCTATGAGCAGCATTATAGTTTTGTTGAGAAGCATGCATTCGCAGTCATTAAAAGTCTCAAGAAGTTTAGATATTTGCTGTCAAATAACAAGGTACACCTTATCATCTCTCACCCTAGCATCAAGGAGTTCTTTCTTAGTAGGGATATTAATGAAAAACATGCTGGGTGGATAACCAAGGTAATGGAATATGATGTTGACATAAAGATCACCAAATTGGTGAGAGGTAAAGGGTTGTGCGAGCATATGGCAGATTACTCATCTAAAAATTTAGAAAAAGAAGGAGAAAATTTACTGGTACATGATGCTATAACTGTTTATGATGAAAATTTATTGTTTAATGGTGATACAAATGCTGCAGAAGAACAAACAGCTAGCTAGTTTCAAGAAATGGTCCATTTCTTACAAATAGGAGAGTGTCCTCCACTGCTTGATGGAGCCAAGCGAAGATATTTCAGGTTACAGTCCATACCCTATGTTTTAATTGATGATGTATTGTTTATAAAATATTTGAATGGTGTTTTGCTCAGATGTATTGATAATAATCAGACCAGTAAATTTTTAGAGCAGTTTCATGAAGTAGGGGGCCACTTTTCACCTAAGACAACAACCTAGAAGATCATGAGGGCTGGGTATTTTTGACCCAATTTGTTCAAGGATGCCCATACCTGGGCAAGGAAATGCAAGAAATGTGCACTGTTTGCAGGAAAAGAAAGACTGGCTGCTATGCCTTTGCAACCCATTTTGGTTGAACAACCATTCATGAAGTGGGGTATTGATTTTGTGGGGCCTATAAATCCTAATTCCAGTGCTGGTCACAAATGGATCCTAACTGCCATGGACTACTTCACTTGCTGGACAGAGGCTGTTGCACTGAGGGAAGCAAATGAAAGTTTTGTTTTAGGTTTCTATGATGAATTGGTCACATGGTTTGGGGTTCCTAAATCAATTATCTCTGACAATGCCTTAGCATTTGTGGGGACTAGAATAGCTGAATGGGCTGTAAAAAATGGTGTTTACCTAAACACTTCATCAAATTATTACCCTCAGGGTAACGGTTTGGCTGAAAGTACTAATAAGAATCTATTGCGAATTATCAGAAGGACATTGGAGGAGAACAAGCGGGATTGGCATGCCAAGCTGAAATCAGCCTTATGGCTGGATAGAATTACCATGAAGAAAATTCTTGGTAATTCTCCCTATGTTCTAGTCTATGGAAAAAAATCAAGGTTACCCATTTCCACTGAGTTCCCTTCACTTGAGTTGGCTGACCAGTTACTATTGTTTGAGAAAGATGACCCTCTAAGTCTAAGATATGCTAAATTGAATGAATTGGAGGAAGAAAGAAGAAAAGCATTGCAAACAATGGAGTACCAGCAGCTGCAAGCTAAGCGTACTTTTGACAAAAAAGCAACAGCAAGGTCATTTAAGGAGGATGATCTAGTTTTGAAGTAGGATGTTTTGAAGAGCAGGCCAGGGCACCATAATAAATTTGATCATATGTGGGCTGGTCCATTTCTGATAGCTGAATGTAAAGAGCACAATGCATTTTAGCTAGCCATAGTTGATGGAGATGTTCTACCAATTCCAGTCAATGGAATTCACCTCAAGTGTTTCTTCAAGGTTTGATCTACCCTAAGTTTTCCTAGTCTAGGTTTCCAGTTTTCAATAAAACTTCTTTGCTGCACTTTAGTTTAAGTTTCAGTTAGTTTCATAAATAATATTCTTAATGTACATTACTACAATTTGTAATGGCCCCATGCAAAATAAGTTCATCATGTACAATAGAGCATAACACTTCCCTGCTGTACTTAATGGACATCTTCTCCAAGAGGTCATAGCAGATCATACCAGCATACACCAAGGACTCTATTTTTGTTTTAGTTTCCAACTGATATGAAATGTCTAGTCATCACATACCTTTATGGAAAAGCACACGAATATCCAATGATTAGGTATTACATGTCAATTGAAGGTTTGTTTCATAGTTGTTTTTTTCTCCAAGTGTTGTCCAAGCACAGTTTCAGTTTTTCCAATTTGTGGTCTCAAACAGGAAGGTAGCCAACATTTGTTGTTATTCATAAACACATGCATATATTAAGAAATGAGTTGTTGCTCACATCAGAACATAGGCACATGATCATAAACAGACATCAAAGGATGATTAGCTTCCCATTTTTATATCAAGTTGTTATGTTTTTAGACTGACTCAGTTGCCCAATGGATAAGACACTAGTTTTCAGTTGTCTAGCAGGCAGACAATCAGCAAAGGTCGCCAGAAATGTTATCAAAAATTTCACTACCCTAGAAATTTTTCTACAAAAGGTACATTTCCAATCAATTGAAATCATTATCGATTTGGAAATAGCAAGATACAAGACATTATGGTTTCAGGAAAAGGAAAAGCATTTAATTTGCATTGAACAATGATTAAAGTTACATTTTTGAGTTCACTCATTTGAAGACATAAATGCATGATTTTGAGCCAGTTCAAATTGAAAACCTCACACAAGCCGTGAGTATAGCCTATCAATTCTCCTACAGTTTTAAAATAGAATTAAAAAAGATAGAATAGGAAGAAATAGGTTAAGGTTAACCAGTCATTGCCTGTTGCTTTGATCGGTTATAGATGGAAAGGTTGGCTGGTCCCAAGTCTTTTCCGTCTTTGCGAATCTCCCACCAAGCTCCTGAATCCTACAAAAAATTGAAGAAAGCAATGATGTTAGACCCCATATGGATCTAAGCAATGGCTAGTTAAACTTAATCATTCTATGCCTATGCTATAGTTTTTAATGTTGTCCTAAGTCAGAAAAAGAAAGCATCATAATCCTAAAAGTGCTTATGAGAAAAGGAATTTATACTAATATGTTTGTTCCATGTGCAGGAGGTTAATTATTTCAATGTATATGTGCCCCTAATTGAGGCTCCCTTTGGGTATGAGCCCAACATATGCATTAGATTAATTACTTTGACAGGTGTCATAATCCACAAAGAGATGTATAGTGTTAAAGGGACGTATTGTTTCTAATATGAAACATTTCATTATAATTGACAAACTAAGCTTATTTAAGGGACAACAGTCTTGAGCTGAAACCTTATAGGCTAGAATAGTAATTGGAAAGGGTCAGAAAAGAAAAATACCAAGGTGGACAGGCATCTCTAATCAGATTTTAAATACCACTAGAAAAGATACATGAAGGAAAGAAGTTCAAACATACAGCATAATTCTTCTAACAGACAAAGCAACAGTGGAGAAAGAAAGAAAGCATGCATCACAAAACATAACAGCAATGGAGTATTTGTAGATTATGCTATCTTTCAGATTTTCAAGGAGAAAAGAAGTCAATGAGTTCATCTATAGGGTACAGACATCAAAGAGAGATTTTATTTCAAACAGAGTTTTTCAAAAGCACTGCTATTCAGAGAGCAGCAAAATACCAAAGGGACAACAATGTTTCTTTCACAATAGGTGACTGTATATTTTTCAATGGGACATATGTCAATATTTAGAATAGTGGGTGTTCCATCTATAGCAGTTGTAGATTTCCAAGTAAAATCAAAGCATAAGGACAACAGGTATTTCTGGGCAGAATAACATTTTCATTCAAGCCAAGGTAGATTCTCAGAATTTTCTATTAAGAAACATGTATATAGCATGGAGGCCATGTTTCAACCAAAGGATTCAGAATGTTTCTCTTCAAATAACAGTAGCATTAATCAACATTATTTTTATAGATGCCAGACATTGAAGGAAAAACCCTTATATGGTGGATTCAACAAACATTAATGTATAGTTTTGAAGAAAATCATAACTTTAAGAACAACAGATTTTCTCTATTTCATATTCTACATTTTTAGGCAAGATTCATGGAAATAATTTGTAAAAGACACATGGTTTCATATCAGAACAACAAAAAATTTTCCCTTTTACAAATCCATGAAAAATGGAGGTAACAAGTTCCAGCAAAAACATGTAACAGTCTTTCAACGAAATGCAGGTTTTTTCAAAAAAGGGAGGTGTTGTTTCAAGTAAAAACGCAGAGAAATACAGAAAAAGAATTTTCTTTTTTTTAACATAGAAGTAGCTTGTTTCAATACAAGATTTGATTTTGAAATCAGCAAACCCTTCTTTTCTATGACTATTAAACTTTTCAAATCAGAGTGAAAGGAGATTTAAGCAAGACGGAAAGGTATATTTCGAGGACATACAATCCCTGCATGGAGGCTAGAAGAATAAAAGATAGTTAAAAGGAAGCAGAAAAGTGGCGGCCATTTTCTCAGCTAAAAAGCTTTTGTGGAGCCACGAATTTAAAAGAAGGGAAAAAATACAGACTTTCTGAGAAGTGAAAGACAGAAGCAAGCGTGTTTCTCAAAGAAATCCACAAAAGAAACAACAGACATTTCTACAAAGAGCATGACACAGATGTATGCAGTAAATAGCTGTAAGCTGCTAAACATTCAAGGAAAGAAATGATAAAATGCAGATTCAACAAACACGAGTCATTCATACCCGTGTTTCCAGCATTTTCTTGCAGTTATAAGTCAGAAATCCCTCCATGGTAGTCACGATTAAGCAGAAGAGGTCATTTAGTTTTGAAATCATCATCAAAACTCTTTGTTAAGTCTTGCTATGATGGCCAATAGTAGCATATTCCTCTCTCATGGTGGTGACTTAGGGTTTCAAAACCCTCTCAAACAGCAGCTGCCGTAAATTCCCAAAAGGCATCGACACAAATGGTTTAGCAAAGCATATGCTTTGCTTTTAGGGTATAATATTTCTTTCCTTTTTTATAAAATGGCTTGAGATCCAATATTTATCGATTTCTTTTTTCTTTATTATATAAAAATCAACTCATTCAACTAAAGGTTATAAACACTTTAAGTAATATAATAACATATTACTTAAATCAAGTAATTTCTTATTACATTATTTAAAATATTTATTAAAAGAGTTCTTTTATAAGTTGTGCAAATAAATTTAATTAAATTATAATTAATTGATGTGTTATGAATCAATTAATTATAATTTAAATTTTTTTGCAAATTTAAAGATAAGCTGGATTCCATTTTCAGATTTGGAGGAATAAGGGGTTGAAAAGTCAAGAGGTGGTGCATGTAAAGAGGGAGAGGTAGTGGTTTGACTTGTTGATACCAGTTGCTATGGATCTGGACTCTCTTATGAGTCATTGGAGTCTTTTTAGGGGCTGTTATGGCCAAACTAGAGTGATCACTATTAGTTTTTGGACAGATGGGTCTTTTAGACCATCTGGACTTCTTGGGTGGCAGTTTTGAGTCCTTTTTTGGAGGGATTTTTCTCACATCCGACCCCTTCTTTTTAGGGGTTTTAGGTGAGAGTTTTTCTATATATGGGATCTCCTTTGTCATTGTAAGAGGTCAGTTCAGGAGGGAGAGAAGGCTATTGTGATAGTTCATTGTCCTTTGCATGCTCATATTCTGGATTGTATCTTTGGAGTTGATGTTTTTTAGCCTTTGAAGGCATAATACAGCTAGCTTGATCTACTTTGGGACTCATTTTCAGTGTGCAAGGCTGGTGATTGATGTTTATTTCCTGTGTTTTTTTCCAAAAACCTTTAAGTTTATGTTTCATTTATGCACCTACTTGAGTTAGTAAAATCGTTATGCATAGGTCATAAGTTGTGTAACTTAATGGAATAATATTGATTGTGATCTATATCTCTTTGATATTATTCATTAAAGCCTTCTTCTGAAGCATTTTTATGTAGAGATTTTCATGAAATTTGTATCTTATAGTGATTATTTTTTCCATCATTGTGTTAGGAAAATATCAAATCCTTCATCTTATTTTGGTGCATCACCTTTTAGGTTCAAGTAATCTTCATTTTTAGTACTTTCTACGCTTTTTCCTCACAATTTTATAGCTTTCAGTAGTTCAGGTGGAGTATCATATAAACATTAAATAGGAACTGACCTAGAATCCAGAGGTCCAGTCACATGCATAGTTTTCCCACAAACTTGTGATTGCTCCCATGTTCTCCAGAATTTGTAAGTATTTAGGTGCTTAGTTTTAGGGTGCAAATTCTGGAGTTAACAACACCATGTCACACTGGCTACATGAAAGATTGGTGACATGATGACCGACTAATTCATCCCATCATCATGTAACCAACTACCATGTTTTCATTTCAATAAATGCATCAATTCACTGCATTACATATGCACTATATCACTATATTAATCATCTAAATATGATAACTAATTACTATAATAATCGATTAAGAAGTGGGCATTGATTGGTATATTAAAGACAAAAGATAACCATAACAATATACAAAAGGGTGGCAGTAAAATGTTTTGTTTTTCTTCTTTTGTTTTGGTTTCTTGTTTAGGATTTTTTAGTTGGTGAGGGGTGCTTTCATTCCCCCTCCTATTTTGTTTTTTTGGTTATGGTGCTAAACTTTGTGCTTTCTTTATAATTCTGAACTTGTTGGGTTTCAGGTCCCTATAAAACCTATTTTTGGTTAATTTTTCAAAATAATATAGATCCAATGAGGAGGAAGCATCTATAAAGATAATAATTGCAAAATACATTCAATTATCATATGAGATACAGATCATAGAGGATTAAAGAGATTGATGAATGTTAAAGAACAGTAAGCAAGGAGGATGTAACTTAGTAACCCAACATCAATGGTAAGATATCATAAGGAGTATCATCATAAAAATATATGAAAATATAAATGGAACACAACAATGGTATACATCATCAGAATAGCCATGTTGGAATAGGAAATATAAATGGAATACACCAAGGAGTATCATCATAAAATTGGACTACATGCTTCATTTGTTTCAAAGAATTTTCTATATGTGAACTATCAGAACACATGATTTGAGAATCAACACTAGAACATTATGATTGATCCTCATCACTTGGTACTCCTTGGTGTATTCTATTTATATTTCCTAATGCAAAAGGGCTAACAAATTCAAGAGGCATAGACAATAACCAGCTAGGAATGAAGAGACAAACAAAAGAACAATGAAAGCATCATGTATATCATTGTAACTTCTTTAAAGAACAATAAAGAACAAAGAAAGGTCCCCTAAAACTACAGCTCTTATCTATGTTTGTAGTCTTCCCACATCCTACTTTCTATATCATCTCAAAACTTCCCCCAATCATCCCTATCATGCCGACTCAACCCATATGTCTCAAGCATTGGTAAATTTATCCCATCAGGATCATCCTCCTCATCAATAGCCACTTTTGATGGAATGTCATCCTCTATAGTAATGAAGTTTGCAGTATGCAGCATGCTCAAAAAATACATGTTTGTGGCATGATTGGATAAGAAATTGCATGCCTTGGGATATGAAAACACTTCTTCAAAATCCCAAATGTACGCTCTATTACATCTCTAAGCGAGGAGTATCGATGGTTAAACAACTCTTGTGGACTATTTATAGGGTTTTCTCTTAAAAACTCCTTTAGGTGGTAACATGTACACCAATAAGGAGCAAGAAATCCTGGAACATTAGGATATCCATCATCGACTAAATAATATTTTCCTAGATTAAAAAGTATATTGTTAAAACGTAAAACATTTATCGTATTCTTCAATAACATACAATGTGAAATGGTGTACCGGGGGGAAATACAAGTGGGTCTTCTCTACTAAGATCTAAGGTTAGAATATGACTATCTAGAGTAGACCCTTCCCAACCAGCAAGAATGTATTGAAACTTATAATCAAACAAAGAGACAACCATAACATTTTGTGATAGTTTCCCTTTTCTATCATGATATATACCCTATAAGTTGACATCGACAATGGCTGTTATATGTGTTCCGTCAATTTCTTCAACACAATCCTATAGAAAGAAAAACTATAGTCAATGAACACACACTAATAGGATTAACACCCAGGCAAAGAAATTTGTAGCACTAGGGGATTTACCTTGAAGTACGGATCAAAATGGTCCTTCCCACTAATTTCAGGAGGAGTGTTTGGACCAGGTGGTATAAAATAATCCACATGGAGTGCTAAGATACTCATCAAGACCTTATGGAAGTATTGGCTTACTGTCTCTCCTAAGTGGCCAAAGTTATGGGAAATCTTATGATTCCTCAGATTGTGGCCAAGGGTGTGTAGGAACATCACTAGTTGTTCTTCTAACTTTATGTTTATCGTATCTCTAATGCTTCCTTTTTTCCTTACAATATTGGCTAGCCAAAAGAAGGCTCATGTACTAATGTGATTTTGGTCGTGACAATCCGCCTCATTGGAATGAATAATGAATTTATAAAATCCAATTTCATCACTTCTTTTGTTACATTTTTTTGTCTGCCTTCTTGTGCAAACACTATTTTGGCTATTGCAATGATAACAAGAACAACTGTGAGAATATGAGTAGTTGTGGTCTTCCTAGAAATGAGTCCTTGAATGTTTATATTGTTGGTAAGATCCATCATTGACCTGAAATGTGCATGGTGATGAAGGTTTGAGATACAAAATTGTCACTCATTGGAAACAAGAGTTCAAGACAATAAAATAAATGCAACAACATGATTTTGTTCCATGCAATATGTCTATTGCATGTACTTATTGATACTTTTATTTGTATATGTAATCCTAGCTAGTTATTGTCTATAGCTATTGAATTTCTTAGCATTGTTGCATTAGGAAATCAATTAAAGTGATATTGGTCAATAGTGATTTGGGCATACCGTCTAATCATAAATGAAGCAGATATAGTTTTTATATCATACTACTCCAGCTAGTACAATTTATGTAAATTGGACCAAATGCCTACTTAGCACTTGGCATCATGTATACAAGTGTTCACGAACAAGATCATAAGCCAACCATTAACAATAGACACCTATGAAGGAGATCATAAGCGCGCCATATATATATATATACTTAGTGCTTTACATCCAATATGTCTGCTATGATCAAATAAGCATATACATAAAAAGACTACATATTGCTGATCATAATCACCATGATTAATAATAACAAAATTATATATATATATATATATATATATATATA
>MU225810.1:288808-307233 GCA_018584345.1 Thuja plicata | reverse complement strand
CTACGAGATAAATCAGGAGTTAAAGCCATAAATCAATTTGGCTGGATTGTTTTTCATGCCAAGAATCAAGAATCAAGAATCAAGAACCTAGAATTAAGGAAAATCATGTCTATATAAGAGACAAGCACAATTCGCCTCAACAAGATGTGAAGCAAGCAATCAGATACACAGGGGAGTGAACTGATAGAAGATGTTGAAGAGAAACTGATGAAGGATTAACTTCATGCAGTCCTGATCAATCAAGGTGAGGGAGAGCTAAAGAATTCTGTAGACACTGACGGATAGAAAAGCACATCATCACAAAGAAGAAAGAGTCAAGTACAAAGAAATTGTATTGATACATTGATCAGAAAGATATTGTAAGTAAATAGATGTGAAAATATGCAATTCAGTTGCATTAGAAATAAGTCATTTTGTTTCAATTTAACCATTGAAGAATTAAGTCTCTTAACAGAGTAGGACTTAACAGTCTTTTGTAACTGAGGTATATCCTAACAGATTACCACAAGGTTGACTCATGATAGTAGCACCGGTCTTACCTAAAGCCTATTGACAGTCTAAGAAGGAGGCTGATTCAAGGATGGTAGTAAGATTTGCATAAAGCCTATTGACAATCATGAGACTGATTCAAGGATGGTAGCGTAGATGCCAGATACTTAGTAAAAACATATGTATAAAAATCCTCTAACAAGGTTGCACTTAACCGTGTGTTTGTAACCTTTAATAAGGTTGGCTCCTAACAGGGCTCACTTCAAAAGAGTAAAAATTTGGGGTACCGGTCCCAATGGTTTTTCCCTTAATAGGGTTTCCACATTAAAATCCTTGTGTTATGTGTGTATGGTTTATTACTTTATTGTTTTACATTCTACATATGCATTTATGGATTGACTGGTATACTCTGCATATTTACTGAGTATCGATAAATAAATTTTACTGATTATCAGTTATAAAGGAGAATAAGGACAGACAAGGTAAACTGACAGACAGTTATTTGTTTCAAGTATTTCAAAGGCATACATCTTGTAGGGACTAAATAATTTGAGAAGTACTGATTAGTGGATTAAAGTTTAAATTGGATAAATAATTAAGGCCATTGATTCACCCCCCCTCTCATTTATTACTAATAATTGTATGCATTATAGTATATTTGTACATGTATACTTATACTTTTCTCCTTTTCACCTTTTCACCTTATGATATATATACATATCATTTCCCCCTTTTTTGATATTAAGGACAAAGACATACAACTTACAAGTTGTCAAAATTTTGGCAAAAATGTGTAACTTACAAATTGTCCAGAATGTGGGAATGAGAGTTTGACATTTCTTCCATCATTTGTTCCCATTTCTCTTTAAGGTGTTCTAGAGCCATGTGGTCTAATGCAATTCTGGCATGCATATCATAAATGTTGTCTAGGACAAACATTTCTGGGGTGGCAATCAATGTTCTTGCTATTGTCATGTGCTGCTGTAGTAATGTGAGATTGGGTAAAATTAGAGCCTGGAGCTTAGTTAACTCATCTCTAAACTTTTATTCTTCATTTTGAATGTCCTATCTCATCTTTCTTTCTTTCTTTCTTTAGTTGTTCATATTATAATTTGATTGCATCTTCATTGTTAGTGAGACCTTGTGAACTTGCTTGTAGATCAAAATCAATTTGTGCTATCTTCTCACTATACTCCTTAGTGATTTTTTCTAAAGTGAATAAATTTTGGATTAAGGTTATAGCTTTTTAAATAATGAGGTCCAATGTACTTACAAGTTCAGACAGCTTCACCTTGTTCGCTGCCACATCTTGGCTGATTTTCTCTGCTAGTTTGAATTAGAATTTTTTTTCTTCTCGCTCTTCAATTGCCTTTTCAACATCTACATTCTGAGATGTGATAGCTTCTATGAGAATGGCCAATTGATCAAGTATAGGAGTTTCTTGATCAATTTTAGTGTCAGGTACTATCTCTTCTAGTATGTCTTTTGTAGTTTCCAGTACCTTTGTTTCTTTTGTTTCCTTTCTAAGCTTATCCTGGATAGCTTTTCTCTCACAAAGTCTTGCATAATTTGTTAGTTTAGTTGGATCCAATGATCTAGGATCACATACTAAAATATCAATAATTTCATCCAAATTAATTGGATTCTTATTATTTTTCTTCTTCTTCTTCTTCTTTGAGATTTGTGTTGATGTAGATTTGTGAACTATTATTGCTAGTTCATTTGTCTTCTCTGAAGTTCTCGGTGAAGGCTTAGTAGATGAATTTTCTTTTCCTTCTTCTCGGTGTCAACCTGTTGATTAGGTCAAGACTTCTCCTCATTAACCTTGGGTTCATCTACAGATTTTTCTTTTGTATGATGTGGTGTGTCATCTTTCTTTTCTTCTTCACTTTTCTCTTTTTTCTCTCCATCTTTTTCTCACAACTCTTCTTCACTTTTCTGATCAGCAGATTTGTCTTGATGTGCATCAGTAGCATCTTTCAGTTCTTCAGATGTGTCTTTTTGTTCTTCTAATGCATACTTTTGTTCTATATCATCCTTGTCTTTAGGTATGCTATCATCTTTGGTAGGTGTCTTCTCCTTTTCTTGGAGTATATTGATGGCTTCCATCAATATTAGCATGTTGTCTGGTATGTTCACTTGTGCAACATCAATTATATTTTCATGTTCCTCGGTCTGGTCCTTAGCAACAGTGACATCTTCATCTTTTTGAATTTCTTCTGCAGGGTCATCGGTGATGTCAATTATTGTATTGTCCACAATGTTATCCATAGTGGTGTCCGGACATGTCTCATCTGCAACATCCATGTTCGTGTTTCTTGTGGTGTCCATTTCTTGTTTGTCCAATTCTACATCTATGATGATAATTGGTTCGGTGCTCTCAGTAGCCTAATCTTCCTTGGGCTCTTGATTATTGGTTAGAGATCTATATTGCTCGGGACTTGTATCCTTTTCAGGAATATTACGTATTTTCCTCCATCCACCTTCACTCTTTCAGTCTAGATCTAGTAGATGTCCTTTAAGCACTTGGTAGGCTCTCATCTTTGGTGAGAACCTTTTGGAATGAGCCTTCATCATTTCTTTGGTCTCCTCTATTTTTTATTCGGGAGGCATGACTGATACTAGGGCTCTTTCCCTGATTTATTTCTCTGAGTGCAAGGCAAATGTCCATCTTGCCGATAGTCTATCTTGAAGTTCTTTGGGCATACTACCTTCCAATTGTATTGGAAGGTATTTGTATATACACATCATCTTAATGATTTCCTCAATCTTATTTTGATCCAAGGGATCCAATGTTAACCCTTTCTTGACCTTCCTAGTATTTACTGAGCCTATATTGATAATTGAGGCACATGCCTCATCAAATGTTTCAGGTATCTTTTTCTTTTCCTCTTGAACACCTTAATCTTGTTGTGTATCCTCAATGTCTTCCTTGGTTCTAATGAGATTTCTTCCTTTTGTTGGACCTCTTTTATGTGTTGGAGGTTTCCTCTTGTGGGTCCTTACTTGACCTTTCTTCAATGGTGAAGGACTTGTGTCCTTAGCTGTTTGACTTTTAGTCCTTATAGCAACTGTGGTTCTAGGCTTCTTAGCTAGTGTAGGTAATGGAGTATCTAACTCTATAGACTCAGAGTCACTTTCCTGCTCAGCTTCATCGATGGGTGACTGTCCCTTAGTTTCTTCTATTTGTTTGGTTTCTTCCTCTGTAACCGACAACCTTTTCTTCAATTTCTTTACCATTTTATCCTTCTTCATGTCTACCTATTTCACAACCAAGCTAGTTTTGATTATTTCTTTGGCTTCTTCATAGGTGTCAAACTTGGGTTGTGATTTATCTAAGGGCTCATTTATCAATGCATCAATTGCATTGGATTCTTGATCTATGTTCACTTCATAGTCAAGTGGTTGTATTCATGCTATCCTTGGTACAACAGGTTTGATATATGTGAAATATATGTATACCATGAAGCATTTATCATTCTTGAATTTCTCAATTAATTTTTCAGGGATCCTTACTCTTTTTTGCATTCTCTCCTTGAATCCAGAAAAATACTATTCCATAACTGTCTCAAAATTGTCTCCCAATGATTTTATAAACTCACTAATATGTATGGTGACTGGTCTAGTTGTATCCCATTTCACATCTCCTATTGATGGAAAGGATTCTTGGAAGTAAAAGAAAATGCACATGATAAGTGAACCAAACTTACATGAGTTTGATTTTTCATTCCTGATTGTCTTTAGGTTCTCTTCTAGCTACTTGAGTAGAAGTTCTGATAGATCCAATCAGGTTCCTTTCTTCACAATCTTATAAGTTGTATCCACTACACTGGATGCTATGTTGTTCATCCTGATAGCTTGAAATAACTTGTATCCTTGGACACATAATCCAAATTTCATCTCATCATCTGTGATAGTGGATACCTTAAGTCCTCTTCCATCACACTTAGCTCCTGTATTCTTTTCAATTTCAGCCTTTGGTGGCTTCTTCAATGCCTTTACCTTTTCGGTTATTGGGTAACCGGTGACTGCATGAATAACATCTCGAGTTATTGGTTTAGGCTCATCCAACCATAACTTATGATTGTGGATCTTGCTCAATACTAACTGAATCCACTTGGTTTTAAACACTTTAGAGAACAATAGGGAATTTTTGAGCCCTTTCACTTTAATGTTCTTGTTCTCATCTTTAATAGTTCCATCTTTATTACATAGATTCTTGAAATCTTGTTCAACCTCCAGGTCACCAATTTCTGCAATCTTGTAGTGTATGTATGCTCTCACGTCTTTGATGAGCAAAACCCTAACTGGTATTCACAAGAATGCTCTGACATTGTCAGGTTGTGATGCAACCTCTGGGCATATCTTGTAATGTGGTTCCACACAGGTAGAATTCTTGACAAGATTGATCTTTTCCTTCTTGATGCTCTTCAACTTAGCAATTCTTGATGTCGCGGCCATTGTTTCAAAAATTTAGGGCTTTCTGTAAAAGATGAACAAAGTTCTCGGTTATTCTTAGTACTTAATTCAACCTCTGTAGTTACAATTGATCTACTTGGAGTGCTTTGTTATGGGTGGAGTCGCTCTACAATTTTGTCTCTTCTGGATTTGTTTTCACTCTGGTCACTTCACTCAAAATTGCAGGTGAGAAATGAAACCTTTTCGTCATCTATTTATAGAATTTTCCCTAGGTTAGGTCATTAATGCTCAACCACTCCTCGGTGTGTGAAGACAGAGTCGTCGGTTGATACACTAACTTCCTTCTTGGTGATCACGTGATTCTTTTGGGTAGTCGTCTAACTTGTTACTTTTTACCAACAGATTTTGGTGTAGTGAAGACAACTTGTCAACTCGCTTGATTATTGACAGATCTCAATTTACACTAGCAACTTTAGATTTTACATGTTAACCGATGATTCTCAGTAAGTGTAGACAATTTATCTTTGTATGTATACCGATTCATTTTGGTATTTATTAACCGATGAAATAGTTTTCACAAAATTTAACAAGTGATACCATAGTATATCTATAGTCATGATAATTTGGCATTTTAACTATGTATGATCGGAACTGTTGCAAAATATAACTTGGTGTAATGCAATTCCATACTTACTTGTTCTGCTTAGGTGGGGGTGGTTATGTCACTAGATCCATTGGATAGGGTGTCACCAATTACATTGCTCAGTCCAGCTTCATCATTGTTTGTAGATTTCCACCACATTTTGTTTCTCATCTTCCTGATGTCTTCAATAGTGTTTCCATTGGCAAAGGTGCTGGTCTCTGTCATTCGGTCTCTATAGTCTTTCTTGAGATGACCAAATTTATGAGAGTTTAAACATGTCATTCTGGGGTTAGTCCATCCTCTAGGCTTTCTAGACCATTGTCTCATACAATTTGCAGAAATGTGACCAAATCTTCCACATGCTGTACAATTTTCCCAAGTGTTGTAATCCCATACATACAGGTTACCGACTCTTTTTGGTTAATGGGAATATTCTTGACCTTTAGGATTCCATGCTTTCTTTTTCTTCTGCCAACATTCAAGAGTAGTGTGCCTATGCATTTTGCAATTAGGACAGTATTTTTCCATGTAGGTTTGCTTCTTTGGTTGTTTCATCTCAAAATTACATGAACATATGCTTTATATCCTTTCATGTTACATTTATAATAGAATCCTATGAATAAATATGTTGATTTAGGAATAGATTTCATTTTTCTCCTACATACATTCGATGTGTGGCCTTGCTTTCCACAGTGACTGTATGTCAACTTTCTTGGTCTCAGATTTGCATAGACATTATTTTGATCATCTTGATTGGGTGATTCTTCATTCTCGGTATAGCCTAGCCTAGTGATGTTGTTGGCTCTCCTTTGTCCATCAAGGAAATCATCCATTATTTTAGTGCTTGCTTCAGCTCTCTTGATTATCTCATTGTGTTGTTACTGAATTTTGAGTTCTTGTTTAGGGTTTTCATTTTCTTCCCTTAGCTCACTGATATCTTCTATTCTTTCAATGAGTTCAACATTTTTTCTGTTTGCCTCTTGAGTATTTTTCTTGTCATTTTTTTGTAATATTTCTTCTATCATCAATAGCTAGTGTTCTCTCTTTCTCAGCTTGTCTAGCATTGTTCATGACATCAATCATTCTTACCATCTATGTCTCTTGACCAATTTGCAGAGATTTGACTTGTCCAACCAAATGTTGATTGATTTCATTTAAGCTTGTGATGCTTTCTTCTGATGTATCTAATGCTTTGCTTGTAGTAGATCCCGAAGACTCAAATAGATCTAGTATCTCTTCTTCTTGGTAATCTATCTCATTACAATGAGATTCCATAATCTTTCTTTCATCTAACAACTGTCTCATCTTGATTCTAGCTTCTTTATACTTCTCATAGAATATCTGAATTTCTAGCTTCTGATTCTCAATACTTTTGTCAAGTTTGTACTTCTCCATTGTATGATCTTTTCTCTTAATTCTTTAAGCTTTAAAAATAATAGGTTGAGCTATGATACCAATTTTTGGAAATAATGGGAAGTGTGTACTAAGAGGGGAGGGGTGAATTAGTACCTCTAAAACTTTTATCTCTTTTATCCTTTAACCTTTATGTAATCAATTGTTGGATAAACCATTTGTTCTATACTATCTTTGTGTAAGAGATATCAATTATTTAACTTAATCAAACATGTAAACATTCATAAAAACATTCATGAAAGTAATTTACTCATAACACAAGATATGATATCAAAGAAAACCTCTGTAAGAAGGTAAAAACTGCTGTGGGGATGACACCCACAAAATCTTTACTGTTTGTAGATTGGAAGGGGTTGGTTAAGGCTTACAATTTGATCACTTCTAATGATCTACCCTATTAGGAGTATCATGTGGAGACCTATTAAATTCTACTCTTTTAAGATCTTTAGCAACACTATTTAGTGTGCACTCAGTTAAGAGATTTACAATAGGACTGTTAAATCCACCTTCCTTGAAAGGATTTTTACTTTTTCTTCACTTGTTAGAATGTAAGAAAATTACTCTTTGACCTGATTGTATGCAATATACTATTATTGATAACAGATCCATTCAATATTATATGTATATGTGTATCACCTATTGTGATGGAATAATACCTCTGTTGCTTGGTAGCCTCTGTTCTTGGTTCTTGATAACCAATTTCAACTTTTGTTGTTTTGGTTCTTGAAAATCTCAGTCTAATCCATAGATGTGTTTGTTGGATACTTTCATCCTCTACTTATTCATTTATAATGATTAAAACATCTATTTATAAGATATATTGACCTAATTAAGTTTCACATAAAACAAACTTAACTCTATGATCACAAGTTTACAACTTTACCTTGATCTCCTAGTCTACATGTTTCTAATCAGTTAGACTGATTAAAAAAATTAAAATAATGTTGCGTGTCCCTTAAGTAATGGTTTTAAAACAAAAAAAACTCTATAAATAGAATATGAGTATTTTATCTGATGTGGAAGTCAGATCCACTTTTTGTGGGATATAATTGACTTTTGGTGTCTAATGCTCGGTTTGCTCTGAAATCAGTTTGACTATCTTTCAAGTTGCACTGTTTTGTTCTTTCAGTTTCCATTGTGCCTGTTCTCTCAATTTTCACTTTATTTTCTCTTTGGGTTCCTCTGTCGGTTTCCTCCTATCGAGTTCCACTTTATTTGTCAGGTATCTCTTGAACTTAACACTTTCAATGATCTCTGATATCTGTACTTTCGGTGATCTTTGAAAGTTTGTACTTTTGATGTACGTTTACCGAAGGTTCAATTTTTTTTTTCCTTTTGTATACTAATGGAAAAATAATTTCTTCAAGTGATAACCAGATTTCCTCATTAACATAAGAATTGCTGGATTCTAAAATAACATTTGGTTTAGACTTTTGGGTTACAAACGGGTCCATTGAAATTTTTTTTATCTGCTGCGTTGGAAATAATTGAATGGTGTACTGAGAGGGGAGGGGTGAATAAGTACCCTCAAAACTTTTATCAATTAACCTTTATCCTTTTAGTAATCAATTGTATTACCATCCATGTATGCTATTCTATCTTTGTGCATGACATATCAATTCATTAACTTACTAAGAATGTAAAACATTCATGAAATGTATTGACACATGACACAAGATTTGGTAACATAGAAAACCCCTGTTAGAAGGTAAAAATTGTGGTGGGGATGAAACCCACAAAGCTTCACTATCTACAAAATGGAAGGGGCTGGTTAAGGCTAACAATTTGATCACTTTTGATGATCTACCCTGTTAGGAGTATTATGTGGAGACTGGTTAAGGTCTACTCTATTAAGATCTTTAGCAACACGATTTATTCTACACTTGGTTAAGAGATTTACATAAGGATTGTTAAATCCACCTTTCTTGAAAGGATTTCTTCTATTTTCTACACTTGTTAGAATGTAGATGAAAATATTCAGTGACCTGAGTGTATGAAATCTACCATTGCTGATTATAGATCCATTAAATATTACAAGTATAATGTATCACCTAATGTGATTGATCAATACCTCAATTTCTCAGTAGCCTTGAATATGGTTCTTGATAACCTAATTCATCTTTTGTTGTTCTTTCTTGAAAACCTTAGTTTGATCCATAGATGTCCTCCTTGGCTACTATCATCCTCACATGCATCATGTATGAAATGAATGATTACACATCTATTTATACAATAGATTGACCTATTTTAGTTTCATGTATTACAAAGATAACTCTATGATCAAAGGTTTACAACTTGACCTTGATCTCCTAGTTTGCATGTTTTCAAACTGTTAGACTAATTAAAACAATTATAATTATAGTTCTTGTCCCACAAGAAATAGTTTTATATGAAATCAAAATGTTAAATATAAAACATACGTGTTTTTATCTGACGTGGAAGTCAGATCCACATTTCTCAATATTTAACTGAATTTCGACATCTGATGCTCGGGTTTCTCTATTGTTAGTCTATTAGTGTTCCTTCTGTGAACAATCCATCAGGTTCCCTTTCTCTGTCGGGTTCCTCTACTTTTCTGCTCTGTTGGTTTACACTTCAACATTTTTGGGTTGAACTATGTAAACTATGTCGGGTTTCTCTTGTGATCTGTCTTGTCAGGTTTGACTTAAACTCAACACTTTTCGATGGCCTTTGTTATCTATAATTTTGGTTTGTAGTGAAAGTTTGTTTTTTGATGACAGTTCAAAAAACTATTTTCCCTTTTCATACTAATGACAAAATAATGTCTTCAATTTCCCCCTTTGACATTAGTATCAAAAACTGATATGTGCAAAATACTAAACTGTGTAGTATGTACACCATGTGTTTACCTTGTCATTTATGACTCCCCCTATGTATATGCCAATATAGTATATGTATATACATGTACACTTGCCTTTATTCTATACTCCATTTTTACCTTATCTTCATATCATTTTCCCCTTTTGTATCAAATAATTCTCCCCTAATGTATATATCATTTCCCCCCTTTTTTGATAGTAAGGGAAAAGGTGTATACTTACAACTTATCAAAAATATGGGAATAGGAATTCTTCATGTCTTCCATCAATTTATCCCATTTATCCTTTAAGTGTTCAAGAGCCATTTTCTCCTATTTGATTCGGGCATGCATATCATAGATGATGTCTGCTACATATATCTCTGGGGTGGAAATTAACTGTCTTACCGAAGTCATGTGTTGTTGCAGAAGTGTAAGATGTGGTAGAATTAGAGCCTATATCTTGGTAACCTCGTCTCTATACTTGGTTTCTACCTCTATAATTTCCTATCTCAACCTTCTAGATTTCATAATCATGTCCAAATGCATCTTGATTGCATTGTCATTTTTGGTTAGACCTTGTGCACTTGCATTTAGATCAGAATCTATTTAAGTAATCTTATTACTATTTTCTTTAGTGATTTTATCTTAAGTGCACAACTTTTGTATTAAATAAATAGCTTTAGAAAATATTGGATCTAATTCATCTACAAGTTCTGAGAGCTTTACCTTATTCGCTGCCACTTCTTGGCTGATCTTTTCTGTCGATTTGTATTGATATTTTTGTTTTTCTTGTTTTTCAATGGCTTTTTCTGCATCCACATTCTAAGATGTGATGGCCTTGGTTATAAAATCAAGTTGATCAAGGATTGGGTCATTTTGATAAACATCTATTTCATGAAATATTTGTGTCAATATATCCCTTACAGTTTCTAACACTAGGGATTCTTTATGCTCTTTTCTTAGCTTTTCTTGCATAGCTTTCCTTTAACATATTTCTCCATAATTTTTAAGAGATTAAAAATCCAATGTAGAGGGGTCACATTTTGTTATCTCAATGATTTCATCAAGTGTTACCTGCGTCTCATTCTTCTTTTTCTTCTTCTTCTTGGATGTTGAGTGGGAAGCACTTGAATGTTGGTGCAGGAGCACCTAGGTAAGGCTAAATGGTAATCTAGGGCTTCTAGTTTGATTTTTGGCTTGTAGTGATCTTAGCCAAGCCACTAGTGGAATAATAGGACTAGATGGGTCCTAAGGTGTTTTGAGTTAGAATAGGAGGCCTTATTAGGTCCTTAGTGACCTGTTGTGCAAGTGTTGTCCAAATTTGTCAATTTGTGTACATGTTGCCAATGTTATGGAAAAAGTGGCATTTATGCATTTAGGGGTCAAATTGGACAAAGGAATGTGTAGGAGACCTATGTTATGGTTTACTTAGCCTATATATGCATTTGGTTAAGTTTCTTGAGTTTTTGACCAAGTTTATATGCAAGAATCCAAAAGTTGTAAAAGTTGTCAATGTTGTCATTGACAACATTTCTTGCAATGATGTCTCTTCGAGCATTTGGGTTTCTAACTATCTAAAAACATTGAGATAGGGTCATGGTAAACTATATAAGGCCTCCCTTGACCTTTTTATGAGGTTAGTTGATTTTTGAAATTCTCTGTATGGACTATGTATTTGAAAAAGTAGTTACAGTTAAGCATTTTCTTGATATCTTGGTGTTTAATGGATTGAACTCAGAATTTTCTTTGGTGCATGAGATATCGTGTATAAATTATTGATTCTACATGTGATTATTTTGTGGTTTTTTTCATATTTCCTTTCTTGTATAAAAAAATTTCATTTCTGCACTGGCACTGGTCTGAACTAGGCACTTTTTACAAATGGGGTCATAGCTTCTCTTCCCACCGTGGAATCGCTATGGGCCTTTAGTTTTAGGAAGATGACTCCTTTTATATACTGTATAGTGAAGCATGGTCCCTAGAAGGAAATTAAGCTATTTTTGTAGTGATTCCCTAGGTGAGCCAGAGATGCATGGCTAGGGATCACATAGAGTTGCAGAGGTGAAAGGAGGGAGTGAAAGCATTGGTGGCTTCACTCAAAGCTTGTGGAGGGGAGGACCTATGTGTGAAGAAGCCCCAAATTCAATGGGAATATTTGGTGTGGGATTCTTCATATTGAAAAAAATATTCTGATGGCTATGCTCAGTTTGATTTGAAACCCTTAACTTTAGGCTTGTAAGTAGGAACCCACTGTAAGGACAGTTTGGGAGGGAAAGACCTAGAAAATCCATTAGGTCTCTATATAGGGTGTTAGAATCAAAAGTTAGTTTTCCATCTTCTTAAGGATAATTTCAAGTTATTTGGAAAAAGGTTCCTAATTAGGCCTAATTTCTAGTAGCCCTATTTGGGTGAATTTTCTATGGTTCTTTGAACTCTATTAGATTTATCTTGCAAACTATGTTTATAGGCAATGGATTGGATCCAATTTACATGCTAGAAGCCTACCTCTTCATGTGGAATTGATCTGAAACATTTTGGATCATTTAGTGAAGGTGGTGCAAGAAGAGCTCCATGGGCTAGGTGATGAGTGATTTGATTTCTCAATTGGTGTATACAAGTTGAAAGAAGAAAGATCTTGTGTAGAGAATCCTTGGGAGATTAGGATTAGTCAAGAACCCTAATAGGTCAAAGAAGTGGCCTATAGGATACCCTAGAAGGAGATAAGGTACAAAGAAATAATTTTAGTTATATCAGATTGGTATCAGACCTAGTTAAAGACTTGGGAAAATAGTGTATGTCTGCAACTACTGGTGAATTAGTGGGAGAGAAAAACATGGTGACTAATGCAGAGCTAGCTAAAGAGATGGATGAGAAAAAGGAGAAGAATAGACTCCTTGAAGAGGCCCTAGAAGGTATGAGAATCAAGATACAAGAAGTAGTTGATGCCAGAGAGAAAGGAAAAGAAGTTGAAAGTAGTGGAAGAGGTAAAAAGATTGCTGAGGAAGATATTATCCTTGAACCAGACCCTGTCTTGAATGAAGAACCCTTCTTGAAAGCCATAAAAGCCCTAGGAGGGAAGGAATTAGAGGGAATACCACTATTTAGTGGAAAGATGGATATAGAAGCAGTGATGTATTGGATTGAAGGAATGAAGAACCATTTCGAACGTGAAGATCTGACAGAGACACAGAAGGTCAAGGTGGCCAAGTCAAGACTCAGAGGGTCAACACTAACATGGTGGAAGTATCTTCAAGATGAGAGGATTAGAATGGGAAAGAAACCCATAGAAAATTGGAATGCAATGGTAACCAAGATAAAATAAAATTATATTGAGATTCAAATCCATAGGAAAAGGAAAAATCTGAAGAAAAAGGACATGGATGTAGCCTCTTATAGAGAGGAGTTTCAGAGATTGTGTCTTAGATCCAAGAAGAAAGAAGAGGAATAAATAAAGGTGGCAAGGTACTTGGATGGTTTAAAGTGGAACATCCAAGAATATATTAGTCTATTGACACCAACTACTATTCAGAGGTGTCATCAACTAGCTCTAAAGGAAGAGGAAAATAATAGGAAGAAAGGTGACTCTAACTTCAAAAGCAGAGGTAGAGGAAGAGACCAATGGGGTCAAAGAGGAGGTTATCAAGGCAGGGGAAATGATCAAAGAAACCAAGGTGAAACTGAGTTATTAGAGCATAGCAATGAAACCACTCCAAGACAGGGCTATACCAGAGGAAGGGGTAACCAAGGAGGCCCTAGTAGAGGAAGGAGGTCAGGTAGAAGAAAGTCATACTTTGCAAGTATGAAGTGTTACAACAGTGGTCAATTGGGCCACTCGACATATAGATTCCCTAAGAAACCTACCACATCAAACTATGAAAAAAGAGTGGCATATGCTCATGAGGACACCTCAAGTGTCAAAGCACCTGAAATGATCATCTAGACTTAGAGATGGGAGAAAATATCTAGTTTAGGAGGGTGTTGATAAGGAAACTAGTCAAAGATGAACCCAAACATAGGAGGGATTTTTTTTAGGATAAGATGCAAGATCCTTGGAAAAGTTTGTAAGGTGATAGTGGATTCTAGTTCCACAGATCACATCATATCAGAGGAGGAAGTAGATAAACTCAAGCTAACCAAATTACCCCATGTAAATCCATACAAGGTGACATGGTTAAATAAAGGCCAAAGTGTATAAGTGAATGAACAAAGTTGGGTTGAGTTTTCTATAGCAGGCTATAAGGACAAGTTTCTTTGTGACATCTTACCAATGGATTCTTGCCATTTTCTGTTAGGAAGACCTTGGAAATATGACAGTGGGGCAGTGTATGATGGGAAGGAGAATTCCATAACATTCAAGAAAGGAGGCAGAACTTTCAATAGTCAGTCTCTGTTGGAAGAGGATGAACCACCGCCCAAGACCCCTAGCATTTTTTTGTGTAGTGGAAAGGAGTTTGTGAAAGACCTTAAGGATGAAGGAAATGAAGGATATGCTATTGTCCTAAAGCCCAAGGAAGAAGAGAATCCTGTCAAGGAACCCTTACCATCAGAAATTCAAGAATTGCTTGTGAAGTATAAAGATATAGTAAGTGATGGAACTCCTACAACCTTACCTCCTAGAAGAGTGATAAGCCATTTGATAGACTTTGTCCCTGGTGCATCTTTTCCTAATAAGGTATCTTATAAGCTCACCCCTGATTAGAACTTGGAAGTGGCAAGGAAAGTGCAAGAATTCTTGGATCAAGGATTGATCAAGAAGAGTATTAGCCCATGTGCAATCCTGGTTGTGTTGGCATCCAAGAAGGGATGAAAATGGAGAATTTGCACAAACTCAAGGGCCATAAATAGAATTACAATAAGGTATAGGTTCCCCATACCTAGGATTGAAGATATTATGGATTGCCTTGGAGCGGAAATTTACTTCACTAAACTATATTTGAAAAGTGGCTATTGCCAAATTAGAATGAAGGAAGGAGATGAATGGAAAATGACATTCAAGACCATAGATGGGTTGTATGATTGGCTTGTGATTCCATTTGGGCTCACAAATTCTTCGAGCACATTCATGAGGCTCATGAATGAAGTGCTCAAGGACTACATAGGGAATTTTGTAGTTGTATATCTTGGTGATATACTAATTTTTAGCAAAACAAGAGAGGAGCATATCAAGCATGTAGAGACTGTATTGCAGAGGTTACATGAAGAAAAGCTAGCTATCAATCTTGAGAAATGTGAGTTCTTAAAGAAATAACTTGTGTACTTGCGCTTTGTAGTGTCCAAGGGGTCCTTGAAGATGGATCAAGACAAATTTGTAGCTATCCTAAATTGGCCACCACCTACCACATCAATTGAGGTAAGAAGTTCCCATGGGTTAGCCCAATTTTATAGGAAAATTATTAGGAATTTCAGTGGTATTTGTGCACCATTGTTAGATACCATCAAGGATGGGGGGAAACCAAGCTTAGGTGGACCTTAGAAGAAGAGAAAGCCTTTGAAATGTTGAAGAAGCAAGTAGCCACACAACCTGTCCTAAAATTGCCTAGTTTTGAAAATTTGTTTACAATAGAGTGTGATGGAAGTGGTATGGTAGTAGGGGGTGTGTTAAGACAATAAGGTAGGCTAGTAGCCCTATTTAGTGAAAAATTAAATGAATCCAAGAAGAAGTACTCATCTTATGACTTGGAATTGTATGCCTTAGTTCAGTCACTTAGAAAGTGGAGGCATTACCTATTACCCAGGGAATTTGTAGTGTTTACTAACAACCAAGCCCTTAGCTATATCAATACCTAGGAGAAACTAAGAAATAGACACCGAAAATAGATGGCATACCTTCAAGCATTCACATTCACAATTAAGCACAAGAAGGGGCAATTGAACAAGGTTGTAGATGCACTAAGTAGGAGATTGTTGACAGTTTAAGAAGTTTAGTTTAATAGCATTGGCATAGAGAGTTTCAGAGATCTCTACAAGGAAGATGAAGATTTTTTTGAAGCCTACAAGGTGTGTATTGATTTTCAGAATCATTTCCATAGCAATTTTTTTGATTTTACTTTGCAAAATGGACTGTTATTTAAGAGTAATCAATTGTGTGTGCCAAGGGGTACAATGAGAGAGAATCTCATATAGGAGAAGCATAACGGGTGTTTGAGTGGTCATTTTGGTGTGAAAAAACCCTTGGAATTAGTACAAATGTTTTACCATTGGCCAAAGTTGATAAGGGATGTGACTAGGTATGTTGAGCAATGTATAGTGTGCATGAAAGCCAAAGGGGGAATAAGTAATGCAGGTTTGTACCAACCCTTAACAGTCCCAAATAGGCCATGGGAGTGTGTGAGCATGGACTTCATAGTGGGTTTACCTAAGACAAAATAGGGATATGAAAACATCCATGTTGTGGTTGATAGATTTAGTAAAATGGGTCATTTTATACCCTGCAAGACTACTCATGATGTCATCTATGTACCATATTTGTTCTTTAAGGATATTGTGAGAATATGTGGTTTACCCCTAAGAATTATATTAGATAGGGATGTGAAATTCATGAGTCATTTTTGGAAAACATTGTGGAATAGATTGGGTACTAATCTCTCATTTGGTTCAGCCTACCATCCTCAGATAGATGGCCAAACTAAGGTGGTTAACAGAGTGTTGGGTAACCTATTGAGGTGCCTCACTAAAGGGTATGGTCAGACATGAGATGTGGTCATTCCCCAAGTAGAGTATGCATATAATGATAGTAAGAACAAACTAACAGGGAGAAACCCATTTGAAGTTGTTTATGGGATGCACCCAAGGGGTGTGTGTGAGCTTAGAGATCTTGGAGGTATGGATTATAGGAGTGGGCATGCTAAGGACTTCACTCAAACCATGAAGGAGATCCAAGAACAAGTTAAGAAGACCATACAGATAGTACACAAAATTTGAAGGCCAAAGAAGATGAAAAGAGGAGAGACATTCAGTTTGAGGTAGGTGATTATGTGATGGTTCATTTGAACAAATCTAGAATGTAGAAGGGTGTGCCTACTAAAATTCAGATGAAGAGGGTGGGACCTTGCAAGATCATAGCCAAGTATGGGGATAATGCATACAAGATAGAACTACCTTCAGTTTTGAGCATATCTCCCATTTTTAATGTCCAATATTTGATCAAATTCAAAGGGCCATTAGATGAGATTGAAAAATTAGTCTAGGGATTAGGAGTGACATTGAACCTACTATATTACCTCCCAAGCCACAGCTAGAAGCAGACAAGGTTCTGGATTCAAGGGTTAAGAAGTCTACAAGTCACAAGGTGTACATGGAGCACCTCATAAAGTGGAAGAATAAGCTAGAATCAGAAGCAACATGGATTGAAACTACAGAATTCAAGAAGGTGGGCATCTTTGAAGACATTTTTTCCATAGGAGTGACATGAATTTCCTTTGTGGGGGAGTATGGTGCAAGAGCACCTAGGTAAGGCTAAATGGTAACATAGGGCTTCTAGTTTGATTTTTGGCTTGTAGTGGTCTTAGCCAATCCACTAGTTGAATAATATGAATACATGGGTCATAAGGTGTGTTGAGTTAGATTAGGAGTCCTTATTAGGTCCTTAGTGACCTTCTTTGCAAGTGTTGTCCAAATTTGTCAATTTGTTTACATGTTTCCAATGTTGTGGCAAAAGTGGAATTTATGCATTTGGGGGTCAAATTGGACAAAGGAATGTATAGGAGACCTATGTGATGGTTTAATTATCCTATATATGCATTTGGTTAAGTTTCTTGAGTTTTTGACCAAGTTTATATGCAAGAATCTAAAAGTTGTAAAAGTTGTCAATGTTGTCATTGATAACATTGACAACATTTCTTGCAATGATGTCTCTTCAAGAATTTGGGTTTCTAACTGTCTAAAACTGTTAATATAGGGTCATGGTCAACTATATAAGGCCTCCCTCAACCTTTTTATGAGGCTGGTTGATTTTGGAAATTCTATGTACGGATTGTGTATTTGAAAAAGTAGTTACAGTTAAGCATTTTCTTGATATCTTGGTGTTTAATGGATTGAACTGGGAATTTTCCTTGGTGCATGAGATAGTGTGTGTAAATTATTAATTCTCCATGTGATTAGTTTGTGGTTTTGTTCATATTTCCTTGCTTGTATAAAAAAATTTCATTTCTGCATTGGCACTAGTCTGAACTAGGCAGTTTTTACAAATGGGGTCATAGCTTCTCTTCCCACCGTGGAATCTCTTCAGGACTTTTGGTTTAGGAAGATGAATCCTTGTATATATTATATAGTGAAGGATGGGCCCTAGAATTCAAGAAAACTATTTTTGCAGTGATGCCCTAGGCAAGCCAGAGACATGGCTAGGGATCATAGAGAGTTGCAGAGGTGAAAGGAGGGATTGAAAACATTGGTTGCTTCAATAAAAGCTTGTGGAGGGGAGGAAATATGTGTAAAGAAGCCCCAAATTCAATGGGAATATTTTGTGTGGGATTCTTCATGTTGAAAATGAAGATTCTGATGGCTATGCTCATTTTTGTATGCACCCTAAAATGGTCGCCTAGACTTTGGGCCCCATTTCTCAATTTATCAAATCCCTGAATCAATATTTTCAAATATCAACAATATCAATTATATCAATTTCCTTGATAAAATCATAATCAA
>MU225810.1:206828-251431 GCA_018584345.1 Thuja plicata | reverse complement strand
AGAGCATTCTAAAAACCCTTGCACTCCATGCCTAGGGAGCTATGGATCAATTTTTGAGACCTCATTCTTGAGTGTTCTTGAATGTAAGGATTCATAGAAGTGTGACATAATTATAGCACACATTTTTGAGTTGAAACCCTTAAATTTAGGCTTGTAAGTAGGAACCCACTGTATGGACAGTTTGGGAGGGCAAGACCTAGAAAATCCTTTAGGTCTCTGTAAAGGTTTTCAAAATCAAAATTTATTTTTCCATCTTGTTAAGGATAATTTCAAGTTATTTGGAAAAAGGTTCCTAATTAGGCCTAATTTCGTGTAGCCTTGTTTTTGGTGAATTTTCTATGGTTCTTTGAACTTGATTAGAGTTATATTGCAAATTGTGTTTGTAGGCACTGGATTGGATCCAATTGACATGTTATAAGCCTACCTCTCCATGTGGGATTTATCTAAAACATGTTGGATCATTTAGCGAAGGTGCTGCAAGAAGAGCTCCATGGGCTAGGTGATGAGTGATTTGATTTCTCGATTGGTGTATACAAGTTGAAAGAAGAAGGATCTTGTGTAGAGAATCCTTGGGAGATCAAGGTTAGTCAAGAACCTTAATAGGTCAAAGAATTTTCCTATAGGATATCCTAGAAGGAGATAGGGTATAGAGAAATACTTTTAGTTACATCAAATTTACTACCAAAGAAAGATCCTTTTCTTTGTAAGATGTGCTAGATGAAGGCTTTTGTGGTGTTGTTTCTTTTTCCTACTATTCAGTATATGCCTTTCATTTGGTAGTGGATGTCTCCACATCAACCTTTGGTGTATCTACAACATCTCCTTCTGTATTCTTAGGAGTATCATCTTCTTTCTTCTCTTCTTCGCCTTTTTCTTTCTTCCCTCCATCTATCTCTTGTTGTGCTCCATCAGTTGTATCTTTCTGTTCATCAGTTGTATCTTTTTGTTCATCATTACCCTTATCCTTGGGTATGCTTGCATCGGGATCAGGTGAATTTTACTTTTGTGAGATTATGTTAATAGCTTGTATTAACAGTGGCATTTGGCCTGGTATATTCACCTGTGCATCATCTGTAGTTGTGTCATGTTCGTTGGTTTGGGATGGGATGAAAATGGCATCTTCATCTTTTTGTAGCTCATCTGGAGGATCTCCTCTAGTAATATCAATGATAGTATTCTCCGGCCATGTTTCATCTGAAGTGTCCATATCCTTATTTTCTCCCATGTTCAATGTTTCTTCATTTACATCCTCATCATCAGTTATAGTAATGTTCTTTGGGCTCAGTTTAGTCTGATCTTCAACATTGAGTGGCTTTTCAGTAAGAGTTGCTTGTGGCTCAGGGCTTGAATCCATTTTTGATACATTAAGTATCTTTCTCCATTTATCCTCACTTTTTATATCAAGTTCAATTAGATGTCCCTTTACCTCCTCATAGGCTCTTAGCTTTGGGGAGAACCTGTTGGAATGTTTCTCCATATTTTCTTGAATCTCTTCCATATTAGATTCAGGTGGCATGACTGAAACTAGGGTTCTTTCCCTTATTTGTTTCTCTTCCTTTAGAGTATATTTCCACCTACTCGAAAATCTATTCATAAGTTATTTAGGCATCATTTTATCAAATTGGATAGGCACATATTTGAATACACACATCATTGTGATAATTTCCTCTTCTATATTATTTTGATCCTCGGGATCCAATATTAGCCATTTTCTAATCTTGGGGTCTATCATTGATCCTGACTTAATAATTGATGCACATACCTCATTAATGGTGGTAGGGAACTTATTCTTAATAGGTTGTTCATCATGTCCGGTGTCCTCTATGTCTTCCTTAGTTATGATGAACTTTCTTCTTTTTGTTGGGCCATTTTTCCCTGTTTGAGGCTTTCATTTATAGGTCCTTACTTGACCTTTCTTGATTGGTGAAGGACTTTCATCCTTTGTTGTCTGACTTCTGGTCCTAGATGCAACAGTAGTCCTAGGCTTCTTCTAGGGTGGTGCATCAGACTCTTTAGATTCTGAGTCACCTTCTTAGCTTCATCGATGGGTGACTAACCCTCAGTTTCTTCTGTTTGTTATGTTTCCTTTTCATCCGCCAATAACTTTTTCTTCAAATTATTAACCATTTTATCATTCTTTCTATCAATCTTTTTCACAACTAAGCTGGTTTTTATCCTTTCCTTGGCTTCCTCATAAGTTCCAAACTTAGGTTGTAATTTGTCCAATGGTTCATTTATTAGTGCCTCAATAGCATTTGTTTCTTGATCTATGTTAACCTCATAGTCAAGTTGTTCCAGCCATGCTGTCCTCAGTATAGCTGGCTTGATATAGGTGTAATCAGTGTCCACCATAAAACAAATGTTAGTTTTGTACTTTTCTACCAGTTGTTCTGGTATCCTCACCCTCTTCTCCATTTTATCTTTGGATCCAGTGAAGTATTCATCCATGATTGATTCAAAATTATCTCCTAGTGATTTAATGAACTCACTAATCCGTGTGGTCACTGGTCAGGTAGTGTCCCATTTGACATTACCTATAGATGGGAAAGATTCTTGAAAATAGAAAAATATGCACATAATGAGTGAACCAAACTTATATGAGTTAGACTTTGTAGCCCTGATTGTCCTCATGTTCTCATCTAATTGCCTTAGTATAAGTTCTAACAGATCTAACTATAGTCCCTTCTTGACAATTTTGTATGTTGTATCCACTACTCTGGATGCAATACTATTCATCCTAATAGCCTGAAAGAATTTGTATCCTAAGACACATGCTCCAAATTTCATTTCATCATCATTGATGGTAGATACCTTTAATCCTCTTCCATCCTATGATGCTTTTAGTAATAACTGAGAGGGGGGGTGAATCAGTGGCCTCAAAATATTCCAATAATCTACACTTAAAACTTAGTACCAAAAAATTATACCTCTAGTTATCTTCAGTCCTATAAGATGAATGCCTCCAAATACTTATATCAAATTACTACTGCTCGAAATGCTTTGTAAAACCTTCTACTATAGATTTACCGAATAACAATCTGTTAATTTACCAAAAGACAGTAAATTATCTAGAGTATATCGATTAATCCAATTAAGTTAAGTGTAATGCAAAACACTAAAGTAATGACTCATAAACACATTGAAACATGGATTTTTAACGTGGAAACCATGTTAAGGGAAAAACCACTTGGGACCGGTAACCCAAAATTTTCACTCTTCTAAAGTGAGCTCGATGAAGAGCCAAACCTGTTAAATGTTAAAAACACATTGTTAGGTGTGACCTTGTTAGAGTATTTAGAAGTTTAGTCTGTCACTTGATATCGGGCATCTCTATTCTACCATCCTTGATCAAACACTCACTTGGCCTGTCAATAGGTATCTGGCATCTCATTTTATCTTCATGATCAAACATTTTGATACTCCATTAGATGTATCTCAATATAGAAAGGATCTTTAAATCACGCTCGGTTAAGAGACTTTTCAAATCAATGGTTAATCTAAAACAGTATGATTTGTTCACATATACAACTTATACTTGTAGATTTTTAGATCTATTGTAATCTCACAAAACTATTCTGATCAATATAACTATGTTTATACCTTTTCTCCACTTTGATTCTGCTTGATGATGTTGTGCTTTGTTGCTTTATTTCCACAAAAATATTTAGCTCTTTCCTTACTTGTTGATCAGCACTGTATGAATTTGATCTTCATTAGTTTCTCTTCAGCATCCTCTTTTTATTATTTCACCCATACCGATTCATAATTAATTGAGTTGTCTCTTTATAGACATGATATCACCGTTATTAGGTTCTTGATCTTCTTGATCTTGGCGTGATCCACAATTCTCACCAATCAGATTTAAAGAAAAAATCCTATTTTATCTCACTGAGATCTTTTTGCCAACTGGACAAAACAACTTTAAATCAATTACTTATCTCTGGCTTATCTTGTCGATGAAAACAATGATAACTACCAGTTGAATCTATATTTAGCTCTTCCAGCTAGATATTTTGTCATTTTTGAACTCAAGTTAATTTTTGTTTAACTCTTTGATAGCACCGGTCAACACTCTAGTTCTCCTCGGGCTTCTCCGTTGGTTTACACTATGTTTCTGGCCGTCGGGTTTGATTGTAATTTTGTTCATCAGTTTTCTTTCTTGGGCATTACTATGACTTGACTATTAGTGATCTCTATCTATCAGGTTCCACTGACCTTCGGTGTTTGTAGTCACTTTGTGAATGCTTGTCTTTTATGCATTACATAAAGCATAATCTTTATCTCTCTAATTCTCGGATGTCTTTGACGCTTTGATTATAACTGATTAGATTATATCAAGTTGACATTAATGACAATACAATCCATTAACTAATTTAATGTCTTGCATTATCCTTCTACATTTCGATGATCAACTTAACATCTTCAAACATTCAATCAGTTACATGTCATCAGCTGCTCCTGTGTTCTTTTCAATGTCAGCTCGAGGTGGGTTCTTTAGTGCCTTTACTTTATTGGTTATGGGATAACCGGTAATCATGTGTATAACATCCTTGGTTATCATTTTTGGCTCATCCAACTATATCTTTCAATCATATATTCTACTCAGTACTAACCAAATCCATTTGGTCTTGAATTCCTTTGGGAATAATAGGGTATGTGTTAGCCCTTTCACTTCAATGTGATTATGTTCTTCTTTCATTGTTTCATCATCATTGCAAATATTTTTGTAATCTTTCTCAACTTCCAGGTCTCCTATTTCTGCAATCTTGTAGTGTATATATGCTCGGACGTCCTCAACGAGAAAAACCCTTGCTGATATACTGGAGAATGCACCAACGTTGCCAGGTTGTGAAGAAAACTCAGGATAGATCTTGTAATGAGGTTCTTCACAAGTATAATTATTGATTAGATTGAAATTTTTCTTCTTTTCATTCTTGAGCTTATAGGTTCTTGAAGTAGTTGCCATCATTTCAGAATTAAAGCCTTTTTCCCGTAAAGGAAAATAGAGTTCTTAGTGAATGATGTTACTTACTTGAATCTTCTGTGACTGCTGGGAATCTTTCTGAGTGTTGTGAACAAGGTTTAAGTTGCTTTGTAATCTGGTCACTTCGTGCTCTATTTTTTCTCTTCTTTTTGGCTCAAATCTCTTTGTGAACAATGAGCTCTTCCGTCGATTATTTATAGACTTTTTCCCTAAGTCGTGTCATAAATTCTCACCCACTTCTCGATGTTTTAAGATGGAGTCTTTGGGTAGAATACACACTTCATTCTCACTAGATCCATTGGATAAGGTGTCACCATTTTCATTTCTCGATCCAACTTCATCAGTGTTTGTAGCTTTCCTCCACATTTCATTTCTCATATTCCTAATGTCTTCAATGGTGTTTTCATTGGAAAAGGTGCCTATCTTTGTCACTTGGTCTCTACAGTCCTTTCTTAAATGACCAACTTTATGAAAGTGTATACATGCCATTATGGGGTTAGTCCAGCTCCTAGACATTATCAACCATTGTCTCATGCAATTTGCAGCTATGTGTCCAAATCTTCCACATGTTGTGCAGTTTTCCCATGTATTGTAATCCCAAACATATGAGTTACCGACCCTGTTTTGGTTGATAAGAAGTTTCATTTTCTTTAGGCTTCCATGCTTTCCTTTTCTTCTTCCTACATTTAAGAGATCTATGCCCATGCATTTTGCAAGTATGATAGTATTTGTCCTTGTAGGTTTCCTTATTTGGTTGTTTCACCTCATATTTACATTCATATGCTTTATGTCCTTTCTTGTTACATTTATAAAAATTCTATGCATGAAGGTGTGGATTTAGGAATACCTTTTATTTTTCTCTTGAAAACATTTGATGTGTGTCCTGGTTTTCCACAATGATTGTATGACTGCTTTCTTGGTCTTGGATTTGTGAAGACATTCTTTGGATGATCTTTGTATGGTGATTATTCATTCTCGGTATACCCTAGTCTGGTATTGTTGTTGACTCTTCTTCGTCCATCCAGAAAATCATCCATCCTTTTGGTTCTTTCTTCAACTCTCTTGATCATGTCATTATGTTGTTGCTGAATTCTCACTTCATGTTTTAGTTTTTCATTTTCTTCTATTAGCTCACCGATAGCTTCTATTCTTTCAATAAGTTTTGTATTCATTTTGTTTGCCTCCTAACTCATAAGAATAATCTGAATTATGATCTCATGATGATGTTTTGTAAGTCTTTGTATTTCTAACTCTTTCTCATGTAGCTTTTCAGTAATCTTCCTCCTGTCATCAATAGCTAGTGTTCTTTCTTGCTCATCTTGTCTAGCATTTTTCATGACATCAATCATTCTTACCATCTGTGTCTCTTGACTGATTTGCAGAGATTTCACTTGTCCAGCCAGATGTTGATTGATTTTATTTAAGCTTGTGATTCTTTCTTCAGATGTGTCTGATTCTTTGCTAGTTGTAGATCCTGAAGACTCAAATAGATCAAGTATCTCTTCCTCATGGTAGTCTATTTCATAACCGCGAGATGCCATAATCTTTCTTTCATCCAAAAACTATCTCATCTTGATTCTAGCTTCTTTATATTGTTCATAGAAGATCTATATCTCTAACTTCTGATTCTCAATATTCTTGTCTAGCTTGTACCTTTCCATTGTATGATATTTTCTCTTTAAGTCTTTAAACTTTTCCAATTAAGAGATCTAGCTCTGATACCAATTGTTGGAAATAATGGAATGGTGTACTGAGAGGGGAGAGGTGAATCAGTACCCTCAAAACTTTTATCAATTAACTTTTCCTTTTATTAATCAATTCTATTACCATCCATGTATGCTATTCTATCTTTGTGTATGATATATCAGTTCATTAACTTACTAAGCATGTAAAACATTCATAGAAAAATTCATGAAATGTATTGACACATGACACAAGAATTGGTAACGTAGAAAACCCCTATTAAAAGGTAAAAACTATAGTGGGGATGAAACCCACAAAGATTCACTATTTGTAGAATGGAAGGGGCCCGTTAAGGCTTAAAATTTGATCACTTTTGATGATCTACCCTATTAGGAGTATTATGTGGAGAATGGTTAAGGTCTACTTTTTTAAGAGCTTTAGCAACACTATTTAGTGTGCACTTGGTTAAGAGATTTACATAAGGATTGTTAAAGCCACCTTTCTTGAAAGGATTTCTTCTATTTGCTACACTTGTTATAATCTAGACAAAAATATTCAGTGACTTGAGTGTATGCAATCTACCATTACTGATTACAGATCCATTAAAGATTACAAGTATAATCTATCACCTAATGTGATTGATCAATACCTTTGTTGCTCGGTAGCCTTGAATCTGGTTCTTGATAATCTAATTCATCTTTTGTTGTTCTTGCTTGAAAACCTTAGTCTGATCCATATATGTGCTCCTTGGATACTATTATCCTCACATCATGTATGCAATGAATGATTACACATCTATTTATACAATAGATTGACCTATTTTAGTTTCACGTATTACAAAGATAACTTTATGATCAAAGGTTTACAACTTGACCTTGATCTCCTAGTTTGGATATTTTCAATCAGTTAGACTAATTAAAACAATTATAATTACAATGCTTGTCCCACAAGAAATGGTTTTAAATCAAATCAAAATGCTAAATATAAAACATAAGTGTTTTATCTGACGTAGAAGTTAGATCCACATTTCTTAGGATTTAACCAACTTTCGGTGTTTGATGCTCAAGTTGCTCTATTGTCAGTCTGTCAGTGTTCCTTCTATGAACTGTCCATCAGGTTCCCTTGCTCTGTTGGGTTCCTCTGCTTTTCTGTTCTATCGGTTTACACTTCAACATTTTTGGGTTGAACTATGTAAACTGTGTCGGGTTTGTCTTGTGATCTGTCTTGTCGAGTTTCACTTGAACTTAACACTTTTTTGGTGACCTTTGTTATCTTTACTTTTGGTTTGTACTAAAAGTATGTCTTTCGGTGATGGTTCAAAAAACTATTTTCCCTTTGGATACTAATGGAAAAATAATGTCTTCATGTTGTTGTTTGGGGGGTGTTGGGGTCGAGTTCCCAAAATAAGCTCATATTAAAGGCCTCATCATTATCATCCAAATCCTTACACTGCAAAATTGGAGAACACACCCAAGGTAAAGCCTAGGAAATTTGTCTCCATTCCAATCAATCTCGTTGATTCTGAGACAACCAGATTTAGAAAGACACTGCTACAATAAGATAGTTGCAAGAAGCACATCATCATTATCTTCATAGATTTCCCTTCAACTCATGACATGATAATGACTCCATTATAGTTGTATATTGTTGTTAATAATAATTGGAAGCTGCAATTATGGAAACACCTAACACAATTTCATCAGTTAATATTCAAATGCATTTGTACTGAATATATCACATATTTTTCTTCTCTGATAACATGTCTATCAGAGATTCCTTCAATCTCATAGATCACAAAAATAATATCCCAATAGGGCGAGTACCTAGATCCATAACTCTTCCTTCTTAAGAGTAGTGATCAACCAAAGTAATATTTTACCTTGCAAAGTTTAATCATCACATTCTATTGGTGTAACAAGATTCAATTCTCTCCCTAACAAGACTCAAGACACATACCTCAATAAGCCCATACATTAACACTGAAAATCACAAACAAACAAAAAACATTAAAGAGGTTCTAATGTTATATGACAGTTTTCAAAAGCTGCATTTTCCTTGTTCATTTCCTGTACCAATCTAGATGTGAAATGATTTTATGGGTTTCTCTTTTTCCTACACATCTTTGTTGTCTTTTTTTTTTTATCAATTCATGCATGTAGGATAAGTACCATATCAAGAAGGAGCAATCAATGTATATAGAAAATTGTGCTTATATTCCTTTCTAAATGTTGACACATTTTGCATGGCTTTGAAACAAACCAATAGACAATGAAGAAAGCCCACAATCTTTTGACCACCATCGCAATTATTATTCTTCTTTTGGACAAAGTGTTAATCTCTTCCAATCAAAAAGTAGCATCACCACTTCATATCCATTTGTAATCCCATCATCTGCACATCATCTCACATAGGTTGGTCAAGTATTTTCATTCTTCAATAATGTGAATGCACCCTATCATATTGGTTTATTTGTTCTGAACTGAATTGGGGAAGGCTTACATTGAACCACAAATATTTTAGGTTCTCTTTGGGTATGATAAAGCACACTAGAGATAAATCATGTTTAAAAAGAAAACACTTTTTTTGTGAAAATATATCAATTCTTCCTTTTTAATGTCTATAACTACTATAGACATTATTATGCATACCGATAAAATGACCATCATATATTATTACAATATCTATCGCCACTTAGAGAAAGAAGAGTGAGGAAGATAGAGGTCAGGATGGAGAGAGTGAGAGAGAGAGAGAGAGAGAGAGAGAGAGAGAGAGAGAGATAAGGATACATAGAGTAATAAGGAGTGGGGGGAGATGGAGAAAAATATTGATTAAGTAGATATAGACTGCATGAACTTCATTAATGAATGCAAAAAATGGGTTGGAATTTTCCCGACTAGTACATTTGACCCAAAAAATTGACCAACATTCCCAACCAAGAATTAAAATGGTTTTGCTTGGTCGGTTGATAGAAGGAAAAAAAAAAATTTAAGTTATACCCATGTTGGTCAGAATTTTGACGAACATCCATGTTAGTTGGAATTCTAATGAACATGGGCATTAATTAAAAAAATAAAGAAAGATATCTATTCATTATGTTTCCTTATGCACACTATTCCGAGACCACGGAGGGTGGCTAGTCTTTGACGAAAGCTGAGAATACCAGTATTTTTGTATTCCATAGGGATATTGTTCATTATTTCTTCATCAATCCGAGTAAACTAGACTATTATTTATGTTTTTAGGCATGGTTCTTTAAGCTACGACTCTGATCGGCCAAATCTTCTGCTTCTCCAGTTGAGTGAAGTGAGGCCACCAAGGTCGGTGAGGGCTCACAGTCATAGACCAATGAGGGCACGAAGGGTGGAAGAAGTGAGGGCATGGAGTTTGGTGAGTGATCATAGGTAACCCTAAGCAATATTTAAGATTCTTTGATTGATTTCCATGGTCTACTCTATGATTCCTCTATACTTTGCATAAATATTTCTACCACACATTCAAAGATATGAGACCATATATCATTGAGGATTTTCTTGTCCTTGTATGGATTCCACGATATTCTATGAGATCATATTTCTTTTAAGAAATCTGTAATAAAATAGATCATGTACTATGTTTGTGCAATGACAATTTGTATCCAATCTACCTTGTCACTAAAATATGCTCAAACTTTGTTATTTGATTGATCACCACGGTCTGTTTCAAAAAACCCTAATATAGCACAGGAAATAAAGGAAAAGGTTTTCTATATATGGCTTTAAGCCCGTCAAAATCATTTGCATCTATAAAAAATATTTTCCAAAGAGCCCCTCTTCACTGTCATCAAATAGGTAGGGAGGATGTAGACACAAGCCAAGGAAAATGGTAGTTGTTTTTGAAATCTATGACAACTGCATTCTATGAAACTCATTTCCACTTTCTTCACCCTGGCAAGCCTGCGACCAAAACTAGGGGACAAGACTTCTGCCAAGGAGGCTGCAAGAAAGTTAATAAAAAATAAAATAAAACCTTCATTCCATCCTATGTCCTCTATGTAGAAGATGCAGATAAGTATATTTAATCTTCCCTCATCAAAATAAGTATATTTTATAGTGTCTCATGATGACCCAACCATGCCCTTCATAAAACTGACATACTAATCATACAATGTGCTTTCATGAACCATATCCCTGACCTGTAAACCTCTCTAGCATTGTTGCATACAAACTTGGACAGTAAATTGTCCACTTATATATGATTATCTACTTTAATTATCAACACCATTTTAGGACCATGAATTCTTATCAATGCAAGGCCTCTCACATTATGACTGACATTGTTCAACATTCATATGATTATCATGGGAAGCTCCATTTATTCTCTACTTTCAAAGTGCCTTAGCATCTATGTCATCTACATAATTATGTGTATGCATAATTATGTTGGCATACTTATTCATTATTTTCATTAGTGTTACTTTGTTTTAGGTCTTCTCAATAGATAGAACATTTGGTATTGAATGTTTTCATTTGGAGTCCTTGGAAGAATAGTGCTCCAGATTATTTAATGTGCATGATGATGACATCAAACATGCTATTCAATACCTTCTGAGACATAATATTTTTGGCTCACATGTACATGATGGGGTGATATATAAACTATTATTTTATACTCTCTTTCAAGTTACTGGTTGGTTTGAATGGGTCTTGAAGGTGGTTAAGCATGTGGTTGTTTCCAACAATTCAGAAAATTTTGTGCAGGGGATTCGCATGATCAATCCAAACATTATCTCTGGCAGGCTTGGCTCAATTTTTGGTAGTAGAGATGGATTTGAAAATAAAATGTTGGAGGCATGGGAGATCTTCAAGCTATCTTGCGCTAATGATAACTACACTTCTATGAGTATCTTCCATGGTCACAATGAAGATTTTTTCACTTGTGACGATAAGAATGTTATGATGGAATACTTTTTTAGAGTTGGAATTTTTGACAATAAACTAGGTCATCTTTAGATCATTACAAAAACTTATCTAGCTAATGAAATTTATATCCTTATGCATTATAAATTTCTATCAAACTACAATTTAAAATGCTCAATATGTGAAAAGATATGTAAAGAAACAAAACATGGTAGGAACAGATTTTAATTTGATATTATAGAAATTTCTATCCTATTGAATGTTTGAAAAGACATGTAAAGAAACAAAACATGGTAGGAACATATTTAAATTTGATATTATAGTTGGATAATGCTCTGGTAGATATGCAGGCTGATGGTGGAACCATGAATAGGGAAATCAAGAGAATTGTTTGACATTATGCCTCAATAGATGCCTACACATGGAAATAATGATTTTTCATTGAAGCACATTAATATTAAGATTCCTATTAGATATTAGTTGCAAATGATCCAATAGATTCACTTGGAAAATATGAATTTATTATAAATGGAAAATGAACTTTTTGATAGTGTAGCTTCTAGGAGTGGCATCCCATGGAATAAAATGGTCAATATTTTCATTAATATGGCTTTAGAAACATCCATGGAAAAGCAGATGATGAGGAGACAATTAAACTCCTCCATATTTTACTATTATTCACACTACTTGCACCGAAATGGAAGCTTGTAATATTAGATAAGGTTGGAAACACATATGCAAAATGTGGAATTGTGGACAATGTACCCAAATTTCTTGACACAATGCATCAAAGAAATTTTCTCCCAAGATGATAAATTTATATCAAATTGCAGTTTAAAATGCTCAATATGTGAAAGCATAGACTGGCTCTACATTTTTTGCATATGTCTTTCATGCAAGAAAGACACCCTCATCATTCCTTGTGTAGCAACAGTGTATGGAAACGTGACCCTACAAATAAATATTTGTACTGAAAATTCAAAGACTTGAAGATAAGAGATTATTAGGATCAATCTCCACCAAATACATCATGTATTCACATTAATGTTAGTTACTATTGTCCATACCCTATAGGCGATGCTTTAGAGTCATTGTTACTGTGAAATTGGTGTAATTATCTAAGGGCCTAATTATAGGAAACAACTATTTGATATGACAATGTTTAATTATAGTCCATAATTACTTATAATTACTAGGAAATCATTTCTCTGCTATTTTGGGGGTATTTTGGGAGTTATATTTCATTATTTACTAATGGTGAGATCTATCTTGATGAATTGAATTTTATCCCGAATAGTCCTTAATTTAGTTTTTGCTTTATTACAGATTTTTGGTAAGAGTTACTAATTATCTTATTAGTTTATTAGAAATGAAAGAGAGATATCCCATACATATCGATACATATATCTATATATATACGTGTGTATATATTCTAAAAATATATATCCAACTATATACATAGATATACATATGTAGGTATTTAGGAGACATAGCTTGTGTACATATAACAATGTATTTTATTGATAATCAAAGGGAAATACATGAGGGTAACCACCTAGAAGATAAGTGGACAAGTGGATTTTACATTCCTTGTCAAACCAAGCAATTAACCCACTAATTGTTGGAAGAACAAATCACACTGAAGAATATATAAATATGAAGGAATCATGGTACATTAAGATAGATGGATATGAATTATCATATAATAAGAGAATATTGAATACATATATGTATATGATATATATTGATATAGATCAATGGAAATCATATATCAATATATATGGTCTAATATAGATACATAATATTAATTTCAGTTACAAAAGTGAAATTAGAAAATAGATATATTAATAATATAAAAATCATATATATATATATATATATATATGCAATCATAATTATACATATATGTTTGTTATATTTCATAAGTGAATATACATATACATAATATATAAGATATGTGTGTATGAGAAATATATATTAATAATAGTGAAATAAGATTGTAATGCCCCGCTAGGGAACCCAGGAGAACTAACCTAAACATGCAATTAAGTTAATAGGATTTTTTTTTTAATGTTTATAAAAAATAATGTTAACAACACAGAAGAAACACAATGAAACCAATGACATCCACACAAATATAACTCAACAAAGGTTACAAATCTCGAGGATTCCTTGACATAGAATTACTTAAGAAAACTAATCTATGAAGTACAATTATAAAGTACATAACATAAAGAATACATCAACTGAATCCAATAATATACATATCGTATAATAAGACCACATATACAACTGATACCCAAGGTATACAAAAGAATCAACATCCACTACACATGTCGCAGGGTGTGCAATAATACATAGAAATACAATACATCCTCCAAAAGGATGGTAACCAATATACACATATGGTACAAATATATCATTCATGAAACTGAAAATGTCTCCAAAGAATAAGAAGAAGATAGAAGAAGAACTACAACAAGGATCATCCAAGCATGAAGATGAATGTCAAATCTCAATAGTAATAAGAATTACTACCACCCGACCATGTGGAACCAAAGGTCCACTCCCACCATGTTGAGGAGATAATAACAGGCCCACTCACACGAGTATACAACAAGAAGGAAACCATCAAAGGTATACAACCATCACAAAAAAATGCATAGGAAGATCCTAGAAGCTCTCTGAATCACAATAAGGAAAACTACAAAATACTAGAGATAACCGACACACATAGGATAACCTAAGTTGTATATAGGAAGGTGTCATCATATACATCTAACCCTTGAGTTTCATCCTAGAAATCCCTCAGTAGATCTCGGCACTCAAGTGACCATACACGGTATTAATGACCTCTAAAATAGACAAAGTCACTAACTATGCCAGGCACACCCCCCTCAAGGTGGAAAGCATCATCTCATCTTCCATCTTAGCCTATAATAGTGCTCAAGCATGGATGAGGCATTATATCTTATTAGATTATACTAAGGCATCCTAATAAGTTATTATTTTATTACTTGTTAAAATGACTTACAATAAATGATCCTAGCAGCCACTTGTGAGCTCCGAAACTTATTGTACGCCACCTCCTACTATACAACTAGGTAACCTACCCTAGGTTCACAAAATAACATCATAAAGGTATATCATAAACCTCATCACTGATTCCCGCTCATATAGGGATACAACTTCAGAGAATCAAAAATAATATCAAAGAGAAGAACATAACTCTTGAAACTGGTTCTTTCTCATACAAGAACTATTGGCTCTCAATTAACCAAAACCACTTAGAATACTCTCACAAGATCACATAAGACTAGTTAAACAACCAGGTTGGGTAAAAAGATCAAGACTCAAAATCGATCTCAACAAGAACATGCACTGAAGTACACAAAACACCAAAGAAACAGAAACCCCAAAACCTCTAGTTTTACATCCTGATAGCTAACTAATCCCAACAGACAACTGACACATTGCAGTATTGTAAAAGGGAAATAAATACACAATCTTTTAAATCAGTCACTCAAAAGACACATCATCACATAATAAGTACGATTCCAGAAAGGCAATAAAATACAGTGATAAACTCATTTATAGTAACACTATGCAAATTAGCTTATCTAATAAAATTACTAATAACAATATAATTCAATTTTCAAAAGAAATTGCACATTAAGAATTTATAGATTAATTTATAAAATCCACTTCACATAAATTAGTCTATTTAATAATTACTAAAATTCAACTATAATTACAAGTAAATGCTTATTGGAATAATTCACAAGGAAATGTAATGACATACATAAATCATCCTAAAAGTCACAGTTTGAATAGAAATAATCAATTGTCATAAGGACTTCACGTAACAAAAGTTCTTGTATAAAGACGAACAAATGTAACTAAAGGTATCCATCTATTTATATCGACGTTCAAATAAACATGCAAAGTTTTCACTATAGATAAATCATGATTACCTAACCAAACAAGACAATAAATTTCTCTATTCACTGACCAATAATTATCATATCTAATCCATGACATTATTTAAGACAAATTCCCTCAATAGATACAATAATCCAGAACCAACGATAATATTAATGTCACATATTAATTATTATTTCTAATTAATAACTATTATTAATTAAAATAATAACAATAATAATAATAATATGGACTCTTAAATATTAACATATTGTTAATATTAATAATCAACATATTATTAAAACAAAACTACAAATAACCTAAAACCAAAATAACAATGAAACCATTTTTTTTATAAAAATTAAAACATATTTTAATTAGTATAAATCTATATCTAATTAAAGTTTAAATTAAATAAATTTTATTTTATTTAATAAAATTAAACAAATATAAAAAAATTAAACCGAATGGGGGGGTCTCAGCCCCACCCCGTAGCCCCTTTTAAAGGGACTGGCCCATAGGGGTCCCATGGGACCTGCGGACCCCGTGGTCCCCTCTGTGGGAACCCGCGGTCCGCAGCCTACGGGCCCTGCGGCCCACAGTTTATACCGTGGTACCCGCAGGGTACCCTACGCATTGGCAAGGGGATGGGTGGTGGCCCCTGCCACTATAAAAGAACTTTTTTTTAATAAGTTTTCTTTTAAACCTTTTTTTTAATAAAATGTTTTTTTATTACATTTTATTTATTTTTATTATATTTATTTTTATTTTAAATAAAATAATTTCTCTCTTATTAAAAATAGGACTGTATTTTTTATCAAATATTTTCTTTTACACCAATCGTAGAAATACATCAAGGGTGTATTTTTTAATTTTTAATTAATTTTTCCAGCATTATAAATTATCAATCTCCTTTTCCTTCCCAATAACAAATTGATAAAACCATATTTTCTCACAATAGGGATATTTTCTCTTCAACCAAAAACTCCAAAGGGGGGGAAAAGATGGATTTATTTTCAAACATGCAAATTGATAAAAACAAGAAGGATTCTAATTTAATATAATTCATTTATTTTTTTTCAAGAGGAGTTTTCTTTCTTTTAAGCATGCAAATTAACTCAACTATTTTGTTTTCTTGCAGATCTGGACCCAGTTTTGCAAGAACCTGATAATGTAAGATTTCTACTTTTCAAGGTGAGACATACACAAATCTGAGGGTTTCAAACAAATTTTATAACAATAACAAATTCTCACTCAAAGAAGACTTTTTTTCACAAATTGAAACCCTAAGGACAATTTTGAAACAAAATCATTCTACATGAAAACCCTAATGCCCATTTTGCACCTAATACCATAAACTGAAACCCTTATGCCCACAAAACAAAGATCTAACATGCAAATGAAGGAAACCACAAATTTGAACCAAGAACATAGTTCTCAATTTTTAATCAATGAAATCACAAAATAATCAATCAAGGAAGATCAAACAAAGGATCCTAGCTTTTCAGATGCAAAGAAGACGGGGATCTGAAAGCTAGAATTAACAATAACATGATCCTATCTTAATAACTAATGAGAGGAATGAATTCACAAATCCAAGAAAAGAAGAATCCAAAAATGCTCCAAAATGCTCCCAAGTTTTCACAAATCCTCCATCACCTGACTTCCCTTCTCCCCTGATTGAACAACCTCCAAAATGGCTTTCAATCCAAGGATATAGAAAACCAAGCAATTAGGTTTTCAAAAAGTGAAACCCTAAAGGGAATATAAATTATCTAATTAATAGTTAAAATAAATTTTTTATTTTTAATTTCCACTTAAAGCATGCACAACTCAACTTTATAATATGAAAGCAAAGTCATAATTGAACATGCATGAGAATATATTTCAATTAAATAAATCAATTAACCATGCAACTTAAAGTAATATTCAATAAATCAATTTTGTACAAATAATTAAAATTAATTAAATTTAATATTTACTAAATCTCAATTGTTAAAATCAAGACTTAATAATTAAATCAATTAATTAAATATAAGCATTTAATAAACAAGATGTGTGTGTATGATAAATATATATTAATAACAGTGAAATCAGATAAAGTTATGTTATATATATTAAGTATATATAAGAAATTGTGATATATATATATATATATATATATATATATATATATAATAAAGAATAAACAACCTTATATAATCTATCATATATATAATATGATAATAAGGATGAAACCAGAATCATATTTATTGATGAACTATAACTGATTAAATGTTTGAAGATGTTAAGTTGATGATCACTAAGATGTAAAAAGTTAATGCAAGACATTAAATCAATTAACCTATTGTATTGTCATTGATGTCAACTTGATATAATCTGATTGGTTATATACATAGTGTCAAAGACTTCAAAGAAACAAAGAGATAAAGGTTATGCTATCAGTAATGCATAAAAGTTCAGTATACACCAAGCGACAATAAACATTAATGGACAATGCACTCCAGTGGATAGAGAACCCCGAGAGAAGAGTCACAGTGATACCCGACCAAGAAACCCAAGCAAGCATTACCGAGTAGAACCTAAGTGATACCCAAGAAGAACTGAATGTCATAGTGTTACCCGACGGACAGACAACCCTGACGGACAGTAATGTCAGAGGACAACTAAAGTCAAGACCGAGCAAATAAGGAGTTAAACACTGATAAGAACTGAAGCTCGGAAATGACAAAAGACTAAGTTGGCAGGAGCTAAATATGGAGTTAAATGGTTGATTACATTGTTTTCATTGACAAGTGAAAAGCTATAGATAAGCTAGAGATTAAAGATATTTTTATTCCATTTGTCAAGGAAAAATCTGTGGGATAAAACTAAAGAAATCTTTAAAGAAAGAATGACAAGAATTGCCGATCACGCCAAGAACAAGAAATTCAAGGACTTAGAAATGGTGAAATTATGTCTATAAGAGAGACAAGATAATTCATTATGAATGAGAGGTGAATAGAGAAGAGGATGATGAAGAGAATACTGGTGAAGAAGACTTCATACAATCCTAATCAAACAAGCTGAAGAACAAAGCTAAAGATTTCTGTGGACACCGAGCAATAGAGAAACAACAGCATCACCGAGAAGAAAGAAGTGGAGCAAAGGAACAAAAAGGAAACATTGATAAAAAAGGTATTACGAGCTTACAATAGATCTGAACATCTGAAAGTTTAAGTTGTATATATGATCAGATCATATACTATTTTAGTTTAACCATTGATTCAAAAAATATCTTAACAGAGTGGGATTTAGTTATCCTTTATATATTGAGATACATCCCAAGGAGTGTCAAAAAGTTTCTCATCAAGATAGCATAGTGAAATGCCATTTATCAAGTGACAAACTATTATATTTAAATCCTCTAACAAGGTCGCACTTAACAATGTGTTTGTAACCTTTAACAGGGTTGGCTCTTCACCGAGCTCACTTTGGAAGAGTGAAAATTTTGGGTTACCAGTCCCAAGTGGTTTTTCCTTTAACAGAGTTTCCATGTTAAAAATCTATGTGTCAAATTTGTTTATGGATCCTTAATTTAAATGTTTTTCTTTAAACGTTACTAAAACAAGATTGATCAGTAAACACAAAGTTATTAACTGTATTTTGGTAAAGGCTAGACTGTTATTTGGTAAAGCTTAAGAATAAGGTTTAACAGTGGACTCCGAGCACTAGTTATTTGATAAGATTATTTTAAGACATAGATCTTGTAGGACTGAAGATAACTAGAGGAATACAATTGTGGTACAAAGATTTTGTGTTGATTTATTGGATTAATTTTTAAGGCCACTGATTCAACCCCCCCCCCTCTCATTTATTCTAACAAATTGTATTAGAGCTTGTGTACTTAGAAGGAAGGTTTCAAGACCTAAGCTAAATATCACAAGATGAGAAAATGGGATGTGCCTAAGTTGAACAAAGACAACTTTGTATCATGGAAAATTAGGTATTGGAAATGATGTTACTCAATACTTGGATACTTAATATGTGTTTCCTACTAGACCTCACACACTTGATCAATTGAGAAAAAAAGCATGAACAATATTCTATGATGATAGAACTTTCTTCCTCACTCTCCAATGCTGAATTTGAAGATGTCAAAATATGCACCACTGCAAAGCAAAAGTGGGAAAAATTGAAGCTAGCACATGGAGAAGATGCAAATGTGCTAAGAGCTAAGGTAGAAAGCCTAAGAGAAAAATTTGATGACCTAAGAATGAAAGAAGGAGAAAACATCACTTAGTACAGCTGCAGAATCAAAGAGGTAATCAATGCTATCTGAGGAGTTGGAGGTGTACTTGAAGAAGAAATAGTGATAAGTAAAATCCTAAGAACCTTACTACCTATTTATCCTATTAGAGTATCTAGTATACAAGAAATGAGAGTAGTAGAAAATAACAATGTCACTCTAGATATTTTTGTTGGTAGACTTATTTCATTTGAGATGAATAATTTTGATAATAGTGTCTTACCATCTATTGAGTCTGCATTCAAATATTCTTTGAAAATAAGTAAGTCAAGTCATAAACACGCTATGAGAAATGATAGTGATGACCAAGAACTTGATGAGATTGAAGCACTAATGGCTAGAAGATTGTAGAGAGGAAAAGGTAGATACAAAGTTAAATTACCATTGGTGTGTTATAATTGTAAAGAGATTGGACACCTTGCTGCTAGATGTCCTGACAAAAGAAAAGAAGACAGAAACAGTGACAGATCATATGAAAATAATTTTGATAGAGGCAATGAAAGACATTACCAAAACAAGAAACAATCTAATAGAAGAGACAACCGAGACTAGAGGGACAAATGAAAGAAAGCTTGTTACCTGGATGAGAACAAAGCTAAAAATACTAAGATCGAATCTGATGAGGATATTGAGGTGGTATTTGTTTCTATGAAGGATGATTCAGAAGAAGAGGAAAGGTATGTTGAAAATAGACTCATATCTAAGGTTAGTAAAAATTATGTCTGGATTATTGATAGTGGTTGTAGTCACCACATGACTAGAGATAAGGAAAATTTTGAACCTTTTGAGTATTATAATGGTGGATCAGTAAGAATGGGTAATGACTCAACTTGTCCAGTTGAAGGTAAAGGAACCATAATGTTGAATAATCTGATCATATGTGACAATGCATACTGGGTAAAAGGACTTAACTATAATCTATTGAGTGTTTCACATCTAAATAACATAGGTCATCGAGTTGCATTTGAGAACAAAAAGTCAAAGATATTTAATGAATCAAGATGGTTGATTAGAACTTGTGAACAAACAAAAGGTAACCTATTCTATCTTGATGATATTAACACCACTTGCTTAATGGATAGAAACGAAGACATATGGTTGTGGCATACGAGGTTACGTCATGTGAATTTTGACAACATGATTAGGATAAGCAATAAAAGGAAAGTAAGATGATTACTGAGCATGTCAAAACCCGACCATGTCATGTGTAAGAATTGTCAATAAGTTAAAATGACAAAGTCTAGTTTCAAGGGAATAACCTATACATCTAATGCCATTCTATAATTATTCCATACTTATCTATGTGGACCAATGAGAACAAAGAGTTACTATGGTGATAGATACTTCATTCTCTTTGTTGATGATTATTCTAGAATGATGACAGTTATGTTCTTAAAAGAGAAATTAGAAGAATTCAAGATATTTAAATGGTATAAAGATATTGTAGAAAAACAAAGTGGTAAGAAACTTAAATTCTTAAGATCATATAGAGGAGGAGAATTTATTTTTGATGAATTCACTAACTTTTGTAATGAGCATGGAATTCAAAGACAAGTCTCTGCATCAAGAACACCACAACAAAATGGGATTGCTGAAAGAAGGAACAGATCCATTGTTGATTGTGCTAGAACACTGATGATTGAGAAAGGCATCACTCAAACATTATGGAGAGAAGATGTCAATACTATTGTCAACACATTGAACAAAGTTTAATTAAAGAAAGACACCAATAAGACACCCTATGAGCTATGGTATGGATACACACCCAATGTAAGTTACTTCAGAATTTTTGGTAGTCAATGTTATATTTTGAAAGATGATAGAAATGGAAAGCTTGACCCCAAAGGTGAAGAAGGAATATTTTGAGGGTATTCTACCCAAAGCAAGGCTTAAAATGTCTTAACAAATCCTCTAATAAGATAATTGAAAGTGCAAATATCAGAATAGATGAATTTGTAGAGAAAACTGATAAGGAAAGAAGAAAAGAACTGGAAGACTACAACATGTTTATCTATAGTGAAGAAACTGACACTCTTCCTGAGCAACAGTGTATCCCTCCTGAGAAACATAACAATGCACCCTAGCATCAGGCTACAAACACCGAAAATCAAGAAATTGCTCAAGATGATGTTTCAAGTGATGCAAATCAGAATTAAGGTCAAGATGATGATCAAAATGATGAAAAAAGAGTTGAACTGATACTTTCCAAGTATGTTAGAAGACACCATCCACAAAACCAGATCATAGGAGACAAGAAGGCTAGAATGAGAACAAGAAGTAAGTCACTAAACACTAGATGTCTAATTCATGATTTTGAGCCTAAATCTGTAAATAATGCACTTGAAAATGAAGAATGGGTTAGTGCTATGAATGAAGAGATAGAACAGATTGAGAAGAACATAACATGGATATTAGTACCTAGACTAGATAACAAGAATGTCATTGGTACCAAATGGATGTTCAAAAACAAGTTGAATGAAAATGGAGAAGCCATAAGGAAAAAATAAATATTAGTATGTAAGGGGTATGCACAAGAAGAAGGTATTGTCTATGGAGAAACTTTTACACCCATTTCTAGACTAGAATGAGTCAGAATTCTACTTGCTTATGTTGCATTCAAAGGATTCAAGGTATACCAAATGGATGTCAAATCTGCATTCCTAAATGGAATACTAGAATAAGAGGTATACATTGAGCAACCAAAAGGGTTTGTTGATCCTAACAAGAGAAACATGGTTTGTAGACTACACAAAGCCTTGTATAGATTAAAACAAGCACCTAGAGCATGGTATGAAAGACTTCACTACTATCTCATAAGTATTGGATTTGTTAGAACAAGTGAAAATAGTAATTTGTATTTAAAAGAAGATAGGGATGATAACATTTTGATTGCTGAATTATTTGTTGATGATATCATATTTGGGGGTAATGATATGTTATGCAAATATTTTTCTAATGAAATGAGAAAAGAGTTTGAGATGTCAATGTTTGGAGAGATAAAATCCTTTCTTGGTCTACAGATTCTTCAACAGGATGCAAGAATATATATCACACTATCCAAATACATCAAGGAAGTGTTGAAGATATTCATGATGGAAGATTCCAATTTAGTTGGAACACCTATGGCAACTGGATGCAAGCTGACAAAGGAAGACAATTCAAGCGAGGTAAATCAGACCCTATATAGATCTATGATTCGAAAACTCATGTATGTTTTTCATACTAGACCAGATATAGCACATGTAGTTGGATTAGTTGAAAGATTCTCTGCTAATCCCAAAGAATCACACATGACTGTTGTCAAAAGAATTTTGAGATATCTAAAAAATACTGAGGACTATGGCTTATGGTATAAAATAGAAGGAAAATTTGAGCTTCAAGTCTATACAGATGCTAATTGGGCTGGACACTTAGATGACAGAAAGAGAACAATAGGAGGAGCATTCTTCATGGGTGATAGACTTGTCACATGGATAAGTAAGAAGCAAGGATGCATCTCATAATCTACTGCAGAAGAAAAATATGTGGTTGTTGCTGCAAATTAGTCTAATATTGCATGGATCAAATAATTATTGGAAGGTATGAATATGAAAATTCTTGAACCAGTGATTATATATTGTGATAATACCAGTGCAATAAACATATCAAAGAACCCTATCATGCATGCTAAAACAAATCATATTGCTATAAAGCATCATTACTTAAGAGAACAAGTGCAAGAGAAAGAGGTGATACTAAAAAAATTCAATCCAAGGAACAATTAGTAGACATATTCACAAATTCATTGCCTAAAGATACATTTGAGTACCTGAGAAAGAGACTAGAGGTCTGACCCTTGTCTATTGGTCACTAAGATGATAAAGAGGTTGCATCAACCTACACATTATCAAAAGATCATTCATGTTGATGCAAGAAAAGAGATGGACTGTGAAGATAAATCAGTACACAGAAAGGTACTTAATTGCACTGAACACCATAGTTATTATATTGTTGATGGTAAGGGAAATTCAAGAAATATATTAAAACTCAAAGAGAAAAGAGTTTGGCATTGTTGTCAAAGGGAGAGATGACTAAAGAGAGAGATTATATATCCATATGAAATATCCATCATGATCATCCAAAGTGGTGAAAGACCACCTATTCATTGGATGTCTCATGGAGAATTTTATATTTTACAATATGGTTTCATTATGTCCTAAATAATATTTGGAATCCATTCAAACCATTTTGTAAGGCTATTAAAGCCATTAAAATCATAGTGACCTATAAGGTCTTGAAAAAAAGTCAAGTATGGTAGAACCACTCAAATGTATAAAAATAAAGTGGAAAATAGTGTAACTTGAGTCTTAAATTCATATTTTTCATATTTCAAAGGTTTAGGGAAAGTTTGAGGTCATTTGAATAATAATTGTAAAAGTTGTTCAAAAGTTGTCAAAATTGTCATGACAACTTTTGCAACTTAATGACAACTTTTCAAAAGTTGTTAAAAGTTGTTAATGGGTAGTTTTAGGTTGGTTGGATGGTTTATTATGATTCTAAATTGTATAAATTTGGTCTCCAAAATATGAAATTGTAAGTTTGAGGAGTTTGAAGAAGAATTTGGAATGGAAGAAAACTTATTTTTGATGTTACATATTTCAGTTTTCTGGTTATTTTTCCTACAAATTCTCTGATGTTTTGATTGTTATGAACTCATTTTAAATGATACAGACCTGTAACTTATATTTTTAGAAAGGTATAATAGTTATATTTCATTTTGGTTTATTTTAGTTTATTTTCATTACGTTTTGAGGAAGTTATAGCTATTTTGGTACAGATTGGTTGAATTTTGTCATAGTATGGGCAGCTTTGGCAAAAATGCAATAACTTTGGTTCCATTAGTTGTATTTGGCTATAACTTGGGGAAAATGTTTTTAATTCACTTTTATTAAATCCCACCAATGGGATTGGCTTAATTATTTCATTTATGGAAGTTATTAATGAATGTTTGAGGATTTTAGATTCTGCCCTAGTTTGAGAAATTATTTTAAGATTGAAAAATATTTGCATTTATGAGAATAATTGATAGAAGGTTGTAAATATGAAACCTACCTACATCAAGTAGTATCAGAGCCCAAAAGGTCTGGAATTTTTTTTTTTTGTGGTTGTGTGTTTGTCTTTTATAGGTTGAAGAGGGAACCTGGATACCGAGATAGTAGGCCAAAGAGGAGAAAGGCCTAGGAGAGGTATCAAAGACAAGAGGAAGCAAGGAGACTTCCTTGAGAAAGAAAATGAATTTATTTATGAAAAGGATGCATGGTGATTTTTAGGGTATGGACTCACAAAATAAAAAGAGGGTAGAAAAAAGAAAAGAGAAGAGGAAAGTATAGAAAGATTGAAAAGAGAAATAGAGGCACATACAAAGAAATTGGAGAAACTTCTTGAAATCATAGAGCAAAGGGTACTTGATGATGATGAAGTTCAAGATGTTGAAGTAGTGGAAAATGGTGAAGAATATGTAAAACCTCATGCTGGAGAGATTCAAGAAATTAGGGAAGAACAAAGAGAAACAAGGATAGAAGAAACAAAAGAGGAAGAGTTGATTGAATCAAATGAAAACGTTGAACCAATTGAAGACTCCATAAAGGTAGACATTGTTGAAAAAGATGATTTTGAAGTATTTTCAGAAATAAATTATGATAATGAAAAAATAATAGATATGGATCAGATTTATGATGATAAATATAGTAAAAGGGAAGAGTTACCAGGAAGATTTGAGGAGAAAGACTCAAATTTTGTGATTGATTTTATTACTAATCAATTGATTTTTGCCCATGGATTTTTTATTGCATTCATTTCAATGCAGGTGAAGAAAAATCATATTGGAAAGGACATAAGTTTTTTCTTAACAGGGTCACATTCTTAAGGAAAAGGATTGAGAGACCAAAAGTGAAGATGAAGAAGAGATCTTTGAAAACCCACTTCCAAGGGACTTGGAAAAACTTTAAAGTCGGGAGTATGGTGCAGGAAAACCTATTCATTAGATGTCTCATGAATAATTTTATATTTTAAAATATGGTTTTATTATGTCCTAAATAATATTTGGAATCCATTCAAACCATTTTGTAAGGCTATTAAAGCCATTAAAATCATAGTGACCTATAAGGTCTTGAAAATAAGTCAAGTATGGTAGAACCACTCAAATGTATAAAAATATAGTGGAAAATAGTGTAATTTGAGTCTTAAATTCATATTTTTCATATTTCAAAGGTTTAGGAAAATTTTGAGGTCATTTGAATAATAATTGTAAAAGTTGTTCAAAAGTTGTCAAAATTGTCATGACAACTTTTGCAACTTAATGACAACTTTTCAAAAGTTGTTAATGGGTAGATTTAGGTTGGTTGGATGGTTTATTATGATTCTAATTTGTATGAATTTGGTTTCAAAAACATGAAATTTTAAGTTGGTGGAGTTTGAAGAAGAATTTGGAATCGAAGAAAACTTATTTTTGATGTTACATATTTCAGTTTTCTGGTTATTTTTCCTGCAAATTCTCTGATGTTTTGATTTTTATGAACTCATTTTAAATTATATAGACCTATAAATTACATTTTGAGAAATTTCTAAGATTTATCTTTCATTTGGTTTTGGTTTTGTTTATTCTCATTGCATTTTGAGGAAGTTATAGCCGTTTTGGTACAGACTGGTTGAATTTTGTCATAGTATGGGCAGCTTTGGAAAAAATGCAATAAATTTGGTTTCATTGCTTGGATTTGGCTATAACTTGGGGAAAATGTTTTTAATTCACTATTATTGAATTCAAAAAATGGGATTGGCTTAATTATTTCATTTATGTAAGTTATTAATGAATGTTTGAGGATTTCAGATTCTGCCCTAGTTTGAGAAATTGTTTTAAGATTGCAAAATATTTGTATTTATGGGAATAATTGACAGAAGGTTGTAAATGGGAAACCTACCTGCATCACAAAGGGAGAAAATTATTCTAAGGGAGAGATGACTCAAAGGTAGAAATTATATTATCTATTGTTGTCAAAGGAAAAATAGATATGAATAGAATTATCAAGGAGAGGAATAGTCAAAGGGAGAGAAAAACATCAAAGAAGAGATTCTACAACAAAGGGATAGAATCAGAATTTGTTACATCTATCCAGTAAAGGGAATGAATATTTAGGAGAGTACTTTTCAAGAATAAAACCTAATCTAGAAGAGCTTACCGAGAGCTAGATATTTGTATTGGTTATAGAACAATAAGTTTGGTATATTGATGAACTATAATTGATGTATTTCATATTATATTAGTAGTAATGTAGTATGTTCCCATCAATGCCAAAGGGAGAGATTGATAAAATATAACTGATTCAATGTTTGAAGATGTTAGGTTGATAATCACCAAGATGCAGAAATTTAATGCATGAAATTAAATCAGTTAATGTATTGTATTGTCATTGATGTCAACTTGATATAATCTAATTGGTTATATACATGGTGTCAAAGAATTCAAAGAAACAAAGAGATAAAGGTTATGCTATTTGTAATGCATAAAATTTCAGTATACACCAAGTGACAACAAACACTAACAGACAGTGTACCCTGACGGATAGAGAACCCTGAGAGAAGAGTTACAATGATACCCTAGAAAGAAGCCCGAGCAAGCATTATCGAGTAGAACCTAACTGATACCCGAGCATAAATTAATGTTACAGTGTTAACTGATGGACAGAAAACCCCGATGGACAGTGATGCCTGAGGACAGCTAAAGTCAAGACCGAGCAAACAAGGAGTTAAACACCGATAAGAACTGAAGCTCAGAAATGACAAAAGACTTAGCTGGAAGGAGCTAAATATGGAGTTAACTGGTTGATTATATTGCTCTCATCAACAAGTTAAAAGCTATAGATAAGCTAGAGATTAAAGATATTTTTATTCCAGTTGTCAAGGAGAAATCTACGGGATAAAACTAAAGCAAGCTTTAAAGAAAGAATTGCAAGAATTGCGGATCATGCCAAGAAAAAGAAAGTCAAGGACTTAGAAATGATGAAATTATGTCTATAAGAGAGACAAGCTAATTCATTATTAATGAGGGGTGAATAGAGAAGAGGATACTAAAGAGAATACTGGTGAAGAAGACTTCATACAATCCTAATCAAACAAGTTGAAGAATAGAGATAAAGATTTCTATGGATACCGAGCAATAGAGAAATAACAACATCACCGAGCAGAAAGAAGTGGAGCAAAGGAAAAAAAAGGAAACATTGATCAGAAAGGTATTATGACCTTAAAATAGATCTGAACATCTGCAATTTTAATTTGTATATATGAACAAATCATATATTTTTTCAGTTTAACCATTTATTCATAAAATCTCTTAACAGAGTGGGATTTAATTATTCTTTATATATTGAGATACATCCCAAGGAGTATCAAAAAGTTTCTCATAAAGATAGCATAGTGAAATTCCAGATATCAAGTGACAAACTATTATATTAAAATCCTCTAAAAAGGTAACACTTAACAGTGTGTTTCTAACCTTTAACAGGGTTGGCTCTTCACCTATCTCACTTTAGAAGAGTAAAAATTCTGGGTTACCAGTCGCAAGTGGTTTTTCCCTTAACAGGGTTTCCACACTAAAAATCCATGTGTAAAATGTGTTTATGGCTCATTACTTTAATTTTTTTTCTTTACACATTACTAAAAGAGGATTGATCAGTAAACACTAAGTTGTTAACTGTATTTTGGTAAAGGCTAGACTGCTATTCGATAAAGCTTAAGAATAAGGTTTAACAGTGGACTCCGAGTAGTAGTTATTTGATAAGATTATTTTAAGACATACATATTGTAGGGCTGAAGATAACTAGAGGCTTATAATTTTGGTACAAAGTTTTTGGGTTGATTTATTGGATTAATTTTTAAGGCCACTAATTCACCCCCCACCCTCAGTTATTCTAACACATATATAATGTATATATCTAAATTTTATGTAACATATCTCTGAATGATCTAATATTTACACCTATAATATATATATATATATATATATATATATATATATATTCATTAATAATAATGGAGTAATAATCATATTTGTCAATGTTCAGATTTGTTACTATTTAGTACATGAAGAAGAAGGGACTAAAGCATTACCAAGGAGGGCCTTGTATAAATCCAAGAAATGGATCTTATCTTAATAGAGAGTAGGGTTCAATGTTTCGTAAGCCTTCATAATACATACTTGGACCTGTATGATGAACCATAACTGATTGAATGTTTGAAGATGTTAAGTTGATGATCACCAAGCTACAGAAAGTTAATACAAGACGTTAAATCAGTTAATGTATTGTATTTTCATTGATGTCAACTTGATATAATTTGATTTGTTATATACATAGTGTCAAAGACTGTTGGAATAGTCCAAAGGGATAACTGAGAGGGGGGGTGAATCAGTTATCAACTAGTTAAATTATTTTTCTTATTATTAAGTGCAGAGTAACATTAAGCATATACACAATAAGATAACACAAAATATAACACCACAATTTTGGTTTTGGGGAAACCAAATTAGGTAAAAACCTCAGTGGGAATTAGCACCCATAAATAATTGTACTTGAGTATAATAATCATTTTTGGAAGATCTTACAACCCTGTTAGGAGTTAGTCTTTATAATGCAACAAGTACAGTGACCTGGTTAAGGTTTGAACCCTGTTAAGAGTCTTTTACAAATAACCCTGTTAGGGGTGAGGACTCACTGTCCAAAAGCACACTGCTAAAATGATGAAGGTTGCAACCTTCAGTAAAATAGATATACACTATATCTGATAATGAACTATTTGAGTAGACCTACTATCTTGATCAGTTCCAATTAATTGTACACTCTCTTCTTCTTCACATAGATCTTTGACTAATGAATGAAATGGCTTTACTGTCCCAAAATAATCAGCATTTTGTTCTATTCCTTTTGTGTCTCCTTTATTTTCATTCCCCTTGGTGATCTTCAAATGAACTACTATAAGTATCTTCTCCGAAAGATATGATCTTCTTTGTTTGTAGGAATCCCTCCAATGCTTCACTTGTTGGCTAAACAAAGCACACAACATAATTAGAACCGCACAACTCAAAACAAATAGATGCATTGCTACACAGAGTCAGCTCCACCAAAATTACCCAAATGTCATGCTTTGGTTGAAACACGATTAGCGCCTTTGGTTAATTAACTTAGAATCATAACTAAACATGGATCTAAACACGCATATCCCATGGATAGACGTAACTGAATAATAAATAAAATTATTGTCGGCTTACTGAAAACAATCCTCTAAAACTATGGATGGTAAATAGAGTAACATAACTTAACTTTTACTGAACATCTGAATCTGCGTGTATGAACATGGCATGGTAACTATGTCTGAAACATAAAAACCACCGTGCAAGGCTTCCATATATCCATACTAAAAAGTGGATACAGATCACTGATGTATACTATATGTTGTCATCAATGACAAACAAATAGTCAACTATTTTCATTAAGGCACATCTCCAACAATCTCCCCCTTTGACATTGATGGCAACATATGATTAAAAACAACATCAATCCAACAATGTCATCTTGCTTTTTACAATCTTCTCAATATCTTCATCAAAGGTTCCTCTTTACTGTTGGAACTCCTTTGACTATGTTTTTATTTTCATGACTATATACTCCCCAGAATATATGCTCCCCCTTATTATATACTCCCCCTTTGTCATCAATGGCAAAGGATGCCAAATACAGATAAGCATAGGTACTACTCCAAAAGTAGAGTAGTCAACCACTCATCAGTCATAAAGGACTGATGCATTTTATGCGAGTTCTAATCAGACTCGGGAAAGAGAATTACTTCCAGATTCTTCCTGAGATACTCAAAAGTATCTTTTGATAATGGTTTCATGAATATATCTACCAATTTATCTTTAGTGCTCACATAATCCAGCTTCACTTCTCTTTCTGCCACTTTTTCTCTTAGAAAATGATATTTTATTTCTATGTGTTTTTTCTTTGCGTGCATCACAGGGTTCTTTGACATGTTAATGGTGCTGGTGTTTTCACAATGGATGACACTAGGATAATCAATCTAAATTCCAAACTCTTTAATCATCTGTTTGATCCAAACCATTGTTGAACAATTTAATGTGGCTGCTACATGCTCAACTTTTGTTGTTGACTGAGAAATACAGTTCTGCTTCTTGCTTGTCCAAGTAACCAACCTATCTCTAAGAAATACTTCTCCTCCTGAGGTACTCTTTCTATCATCAATGCAACCTCCCCAATCTGCATATGTATATACATGAAGTTCTACATTTTCTAAATTAGGATACCATAAACCATAGTCTATAGTTCCCTTTAGATATCTGAATATTCTTTTTATTGCCATTAGGTGATTCTATTTAGGTTGAGCTAAAAATATCCCAACAATTCCAACTACATTAGATATATCTGGTCTAGATTGAGTTAGATATATGAGTTTTTCTATCATGTATTTGTAAAGTGTTTTGTCAACTTCTGCGAAGTCATCATTTTTAGAAATCTTGCTTCCTTTTATCATGGGAGTGTTTACTAGCTTGCAATCTTCCATTTTGAATGTCTTCAAGATCTCCTTCACATATTTAGACTGATTTATGAATATACCTTTGTCTGTCTGCTTTACATTTAATCCCAAAAAGTATTTTATAGGCCCAATCATGCTCATTTCAAATTCACTCTGCATCTCTTTTGCAAATTCTTAAGCTTGTCATTTCCTCCAAAGATAATGTCATCAACAAAGATAGCAAAAAGTAGTAATCCTTCAGGTGTCTCTCTAATGAATAAGTTGCAATCTTCTACTCCCTTTTTTAATCCAATCTTTGTTAATTATCCATCTAGTCTCTCATACCATGCTTGTGGGGCCTATTTAAGTCCATAGAGGGTTTTCTTTAGTCTGCATACCATTTTTGGATTGTCTGAAAGTTTGAATCCTTCAGGCTTCTATATGTAGACTTCTTCTTTCAAGTCACTGTTTAGGAAAGCTGACTTGACATCCATCTGATATACTTTGAAGATTTTGAATGTTGTATAAACTAAAAACAACTTTATAGCTTCCAGTCTGCTCACAGGGACAAATGTATTAGAATAGTCAATTCCTTCTCTTTTCGCATATCCTTTACATACCAATCTTTCTTTATTTCTTATTACTGTACCATCTTCATTCATTTTATTTATGAATATCCACTTAGTTCCAATCACATTCTTTTCACAAGGTCTAGGGACCAATTCCAATGTGTCATTCTTAATTATTTGATCTAATTCTTCTTGCATTGCAGTTTGCCAATCTGAATCATTGCACGCATCTTCAACACTTAAGGGTTCAATTTGTGAGAGTAAACATACCTCTTCATTAATGTTTGAACCTTTTTCTCTAGATATTTTCAAAACTTTACTTCTCTGATTTGCAATGATATTTGCTTTTGAATGGTATCTAGATGTATATTTTGATATTTTAGGTGTGACACTCTCATCTATGATATGTGATATGTGATTCTTCTTGACTTGGTTCAGGATTATTGCATGATACATCAATATAGTCAAACATTTCTTCTATTACTATTTCTTTATTGATAGGTCTAGGTTCATCTTCAATCATAGGTGCATATTCATAGTATCTTTCTAGAACCATGAACTTCTCATCAATCTTCACATGTGCACTTTCAATGATTTTCTTCAACCTTAAATTAAAACATCTATATGCTTTTCTCTTAGTAGACTAACCAAGAAAAATACCTTCATCACTTCTAGCATCAAATTTTCCAACACCATCATCTCTCTTGATGTAGCACTTGCTTCCAAAGATTCTGAAGTATTTTACTGTAGGTACATTACCAAACCAAAGTTCATAAGGTGTTTTATCTGCGCCTGGTCTTAGTTGAATTCTGTTGATAGTATAGACTGTTGTATTGATTGCATCTCTCCAATAGGTGTGTGCAAATTTTCCTTCAGTCATGATAGTGGGCACTATGTCAAGTATTATCCTATTCCTCCTTTCTGCAATTCCATTTTGTTGAGGGGTTATGGGTGCACTTAGTTTTCTTTTGATCCCATGTTGTTTGTAGTACTCAAGAAACTTGTCAGAGGTGAATTCTCCTCCTCTATCAGATCTTAGACATTTTATCTTTAATCCAGACTCATTTTAAAATTTATCTTTGAATATTTTGAACTTCTCAAAAGCTTCAAATTTGTCTTTCAAGAATGCAACCCACATCATTCTGGAGAAATCAACAACAAAAAAATGAAATATCTTTCACCGTAGTAAGATATTGTTTGAGTAGGTCCACATAAATCTGTATGCACTAGATCTAATTTGTTCTCTGTAGAGTTTTGTTTGCTTCTGAATGATTTTCTCACATGCTTACCCATCACACATTCCCTGCATATAGTATCAACTGGTCTTGCAATACTAGGAAGGTCTCTTACTTCCTTTACATTGCTTAATTTTACTATGTTGTCGAAATTGATATGACAAAGTATTTTGTGTCATAACCAACTGTCATCCACTTTTGCAACAAAACAACTTACTTCAGAGTTAAGCTGAAAGAGATTACCTTTGGCATTTGATCCTGATGCAATCATGTCTCCTTCTTTATTGTTAATAATGCACCTGTCGTTTTTGAATTCTAACTAATATCCTTTATCAAGAAACTGTCCAACACTCAGTAGGTTATGATGTAAACCATCAACATATAGAACATCATATGTCTTGTTCTTCCCATCTAAGGTGATAGATCCTCTGCCTATTATAGGTTTGGGAGTGTTATCTCCAAATATAACTATGCCACCTTTGTATTTAACTAGATGTAAAAATATATCTTTGTCTCCTATCATGTGATGTGAACACCTGATGTCTATGATCCAGCCTATTCTGATGTCTTCTTGTGAAACTAAAGCCAATTCTTGTGCTTTTATTTCATCTTCAATTTCTATTGTTTCAATATTTTTTTCTTTATCTTTAATTGCAATGAATCCAATTTCATCTTCCCCTGAATCATTATCAGTCACACCATCTTTAGCATGATAGAACTCCTTAGTATATTTGGGTTTGTAATCTGATCTGAACTTCTTGACTCTTTTAGGAAACTTGGATGCAAAGTGACCAACTTTGTTGCATGAAAATCATTTGAATGGTAGTTGTCCTTCATATTTTTCTTTACCTTTCCTTTATTTCTTAGCAATCATGGCAATGATTTCTTCTAGTTCTGTATCAACTTATTCTTTCTCAATATTACTAGAGATGCTCAAGGATTTCTTACCATGGACTGAGGCTTTGAAAGTTGTTTCCATTTTAGTTTTTGTCTTCAATCTTGATATCTCAAATGCAAATTTTTTGTTGATTAAGGTTTCTCTTTTGAAGTCTTTTGATAATTGCATGGTTTCATCCAATATTTTTATCTTTCTTTCATAATCTATTGTCAGTGTAGTCATCAATTTGTCCATTATATCTTCCTCTGAGATTTCTCCACCATTGTTCCTGATTCCTGAGACTGCTTCATTAATCCTCTGATTATAAGCTCTGATGTTTTCTTCAGGTAGCATCTCTAAATTGTTGTATCTTTTCTTCCATGTCTTTCTACATGCATTCTTGGCTTGGATGTCTCCTTCAAAAATATATTCTAGATATTTCCAAATTGAATATGCTTTGTCTACCTTCTTGATTTCAAAAAATTCACTGTCAGATAGGGCACTGATTAGGGATTCTTTGGCAATTGCATTTTGGATTCTTCTTCTGCAAGGTCCTTAAAGGTAGGAACATCAATTGCATGAGTAGAAACCTCATAGATCTCAAAACCAATGCACTAAATTTGTGTTATCATTTAGTTCTTTCAATCAAGATAATTCTCTCCATCAAACTTAAGACTCTCTTTCCTAAAGTACGACATTTGATCTATCTTAATTTGTTAGGCTTTCTCTCCAAGGAAATTGGCTCTAATACCAATTGTTAGAATATTCCAAAGGGATAACTATGATGCAGAGCATCATGGAAAAATCATAAACCTTCTAGGATCTTTTTTGATCCAATATCCTTTCACTCAAATGAACAACTTGTTAGAGGCAAATAACATCTCTAAATCAGTGAAACATAACATAAATGATAGGTTCCTCTATCAAAAACTTCTTCAAAACCTACAGTCCATCAATCCAAACATCCATCCAATAAACCTTCAAGGATCATACCATACTCACCATCAAGATAACTTCTCAACTTAGTATAATCAATCTATGGATTGAAGCATTACATTTGTTCAACTATGAAATTTATTGTATTCTGGTCATGAAAATACAGTAAAAAACAATCATTAATAACTCTACCAATATTGATAACCAAGACAATTTCTCTAGTCATATTATATAAATGAAATTTATAGAACTTTTGTGAAACTTACAGAAAGATCCAACGGTTAAATAATAAGTTATGATGATCCATCCAAAACTGGTTTTCGTGAATCAGGGTTTTGGGCAGTTACAAACGGTTTTCACCAAAACTCTCATAACTTTCTCAAAATTGCGTGAAAAAAACTAAAATAAAAAGGAATGGAAAGATTATTAACTTTTATAAAATATCATGATACAAATACACCTATTTATAGACTGTACATGGTCGTACAAGGCCTGGAAACAAGAGAGAAAACTTTCAAGACAACAAAACAATAGAATGAACAATGAAAATATGATACCAAAATGCTTTCAATGCTTTCCAATCCTTCTCCAACTTTACATAATGATTTGGTTAGAAAATACAATGATATATAAAGCCTCTTGACATTTCAAACCTCTCTAACTACCCTCAAAACTGATAGAAACCACTTTTCACCTTCTTTTGCATTTTGACAACATTTTTGCTTGACAACTTTTGTTGTCAAGTTGACAACTTTTACAACTTTAACCCAATGATCTTAAAACTTTGTAAGAAGCTTAGAAACATGAAAAAAACACATATTAATGACCTTTTACATCATTTTCACCCTTACATAGATGATTTTACATCATTTGACCTATTTGACCAATCTATGCCGTAAATGGACAACTATGACAATTTTGACAAAATAGCTCATTTAGCCTTACATCTATGGACTCAATACATCACACATGACCTTATGAAATAAAGTGAAATTTTCCTTCTTTGGAACCTCTTGGATTTTTTCCTTGTAAATAGGTGCTCCTACACCATACTACCAATCTTGAAAACTTTTCAAGTCTCTTGGAAAAAGAAACTAGCAACACATCATTTACTTTGATGCCTTTGTCTTTATCTTCATATTTGCCTCTTCAATCTTCTTTCCATATTTACATCTGCTTGATGCCTTTTCTACATCATTCTTCAACCAAAATCTCTTGACTCCCTTTAATGGAGTTCATATGGATTCCTTTCATGGTGCTGCTCCAAACTCTTGTCCACCCTCTAGTGCTGCTACAACAACTCTCTTGCCTCACCCAGGAGTTCTCCTCTTTGCCTCTCTCCCCAGGAATTTTGGAAACCATGGACCTCTTCCTTAGGCTCTTGGACCATCTCCTATGGCCCCATGATAGACCTTCATGTCTACCTACTTCTAGCTAGTGGACAAGCACCTGCAACCACAACTCTATAAGCAAGAATCAAATAAACAAACCAAAGGTCCTTGTGTGGATTGCCTCCCTCGGCGCTCTACCCACACACTCAAGATCTTCAAGCTCTGATACCAATATGATGCAGAGCATAATGGAAAAATCATAAACCTTCTAGGATTTTTTTTGATCCAATATCCTTTCACTCAAATGAACAACTTGTTAGAGGCAAATAACATCTCTAAATCAGTGAAACATAACGTAAATGATAGGTTCCTCTATCAAAGACTTCTTCAACACCTACAGTCCATCAATCCAAAAATCCATCCAATAACCCTTCAAGTATCATACCATACTCACCATCAAGATAACTTCTCAACTTAGTATAATCAATCTATGGATTGAAGCATTACATTTGTTCAACTATGAAATTTACTGTATTCTGGTCATGAAAATACAGTCATAAACAGTCATTAATAACTCTACCAATATTGATTACCAAGCCAAACGCTCCAGTCAGATTATATAAATGAAAGCTACAAAACTTTTTTTAAACTTACAGAAAGATCCAATGGTTAAATAATAAGTTATGATGATCCTTCCAAAACTGGTTTTCGTGAAACAGGGTTTTGGACAATTACAAACGGTTTTCACCAAAACTCTCATAACTTTATCAAAATTGCATGAAAAAAACTCACATCAAAAGGAATGCAAAGCTTATTAACTATTATAAAATATCATAATACAAAATACACTTGTTTCCAGACTGTACATGGCCATACAAGGCCTGGAAACAAGAGGGAAAACTTTCAAGACAACAAAACAGTAGAATGAACAATGAAAATATGATACCAAAATGATTTCAATGCTTTCCAATCCTTCTCAAACTTTAAATAATGATTTGGTTTGAAAATAAAATGATATATAAAGCCTCTTGACATTTCAAACCTCTCTAACTACCCTCACAACCGATAGAAACCACTTTTCACCTTCTTTTGCATTTTGACAACATTTTTGCTTGACAACTTTTGCAACTTTAACCCAATGATCTTAAAACTTTGTAAGAACCTTAGAAACATGAAAAAAACACATATTAATGACCTTTTACATCATTTTCACCCTTACATAGATTATTTTACATCATTTGACCTATTTGACCAATCTATGCCCTAAATGGACAACTATGACAATTTTGACAAAATGGCTCATTTAGCCTTACATCAATGGACTCAATACATCACACATGACCTTATGAAATAAAGTGAAAATTTCCTTCTTTGAAACCTCTTGGATATTTTCCTTGTAAATAGATTATCCTACACCATACTTCCAATCTTGAAAACTTTCCAAGTCTCTTGGAAAAAGAAACTAGCAACACATCATTTCCTTTAATGCCTTTGTCTTTATCTTCATATTTGCCTCTTCAATATTCTTTCCATATTTCCATCTGCTTGATGCCTTTTCTACATCATTATTCAACCAAACTCTCTTGACTCCCTTTAATGGAGTTCATATGGATTCCTTTCATGGTGCTACTCCAAACTCTTGTCCACCCTCCAGTGCTGCTACAACAACTCTCTTGCCTCACCCAGGAGTTCTCCTCTTTGCCTCTCTCCCCAGGAATTTTGGCAACCATGGACCTCTTCCTTAGGCCCTTGGACCATATCCTATGGACCCATGATAGACCTTCATGTCTGCCTACTTGCAGCTAGTGGATGAGCACCTGCAACCACAACTCTATAAGCAAGAATCAAATAAACAAACCGAAGGTCCTGGTGTGGATTGCCTCCCTCGGCGCTCTACCCACACACTCAAGATATTCAAGCTCTAATACCAATATTATGTAGATAATAATGGAAAAATCATAAACCTTCTAGGATATTTTTTGATCCAATATCCTTTCACTCAAATGAACAACTTGTTAGAGGCAAATAACATCTCTAAATCAGTGAAACATAACGTAAATGATAGGTTTCTCTATCAAAGACTTATTCAACATCTACAGTCCATCAATCCAAACATCCATCCCATAACCCTTCAAGGATCATACCATACTCACCATCAAGATAAATTCTCAACTTATTTTAATCAATCTATGGATTGAAGCATTACATTTGTTCAACTATGAAATTTACTCTATTCTGGTCATGAAGATACAGTCATAAACAATCATTAATAACTCTACCAATATTGATAACCAAGCCAATCGCTCCAGTCAGATTATAGAAATGAAAGTTATAGAACTTTTTTGAAAATTACAGAAAGATCCAATGGTTAAATAATAAGTTATGATGATCCTTCCAAAACTGGTTTTCGTGAATCAGGGTTTTGGACAATTACAAACGGTTTTCACCAAAACTCTCATAACTTTCTCAAAATTGCATGAAAAAAACTCAAATAAAAAGGAATGGAAAGATTATTAACTCTTCTAAAATATCATAATACAAATACACTTGTTTCTAGACTGTACATGGCCATACAAGGCCTGGAAACAAGAGGGAAAACTTTCAAGACAACAAAACAATAGAATGAACAATGAAAATATGATACCAAAATGCTTTCAATGCTTTCCAATCCTTCTCCAACTTTACATAATGATTTGGTTTGAAAATATAATGATATATAAAGCCTCTTGACATTTTAAACCTCTCTAATTACCCTCAAAACTGATAGAAACCACTTTTCACCTTCTTTTGCATTTTGACAACATTTTTTATTGACAACTTTTGTTGTCAAGTTGACAACTTTAGCAACTTTAACCCAATGATCTTAAAACTTTGTAAGAACTTTAGAAACATGAAAAAAACACATATTAATGACCTTTTACATCATTTTCACCCTTACATAGATGATTTTACATCATTTGACCTATTTGACCAGTCTATGCCCTAAATGGACAACTATGACAATTTTGACAAAATGGCTCATTTAGCCTTACATCAATGGACTCAATACATCACACATGACCTTATGAAATAAAGTGAAATTTTCCTTCTTTGGAACCTCTTGGATCTTTTCCTTGTAAATAGGTTCTTCTACACCAAACTGAGAGGGGGGTGAATCGATTACCAGCTAGTTAAATTTTTTTTCTTATTATTAAGTGCATAGTAACATCAAGCATATACACAATAAGATAACACAAAATAGAATACCACAATTTTGGTTACACAGAAACCAAATTAGGTAAAAAACCCAGTGGGAATTAGCACCCACAAAGAACTGTATTTGAGTATAATAATCCCTATTAGAGGATGTTACAACCCTGTTAGGAGTTGATCTTTACAATGCAATAAGTACAGTGACCTGGTTAAGGTTCAGACCCTGTTAGGAGTCTTTTACAAATAACCTTGTTAGGAGTGAGGACTCACTATCCAAAAGCACACTGCTAAAATGATGAAGGCTGCAACCTTGAGTAAAATAGATATACACTATATTTGATAATGAACTGTTTGAGTAGACCTGTTGTCTTGATCAGTTCCAATGAATTGTATACACTCTCTTCTTCTTCACATAGATCTTTGACTGATGAATGAAATGGCTTTATTGTCCCAAAAAAATTAGCATTATGTTTTGTTCCTTTTGTGTCTCCTTTATTTTCATTCCCCTTGGTGATCTTCAAATGAACTACTATAAGTATCTTCTCCAAAAGATACGATCTTTGTCAGTTGTAGGAATCCCTCCAATGCTTCACTTGTCGGCTAAACAAAGCACACAACATAATTAGAACTATGCAACTCAAAAAAAATAGATGCATCTCTACACAGAGTCGGCTCCACCAAAATTACCCAACGTCATGCTTTGGTTGAAACACGATTAGCACCTTTGGTTAATTAACTTAGACTCATAACTAAACATGAATCTGAACACGCATATCCCATGGATAGATGCAACTGAATAATAAATAAAATTACTATCAGCTTACTAAAAATAATCCTCTAAAACTGTGGATGGTAAATAGAGTAACATAACTTAACTATTACTGAACATCTGAATGTGCGTGTATGGACATGGCATAGTAACTATGTCTGAAACATAAAAACAACCGCGTAAGGCTTCCATATATCCATACTAAAAAGTGGATAAAGATCACTACTGTATACTATATGTTGTTATCAATGACAAACATATAGTCAACTATTTGCATAAAGGCAAATATCCAACAAAGACTTCAAATAACCAGAAAGATAAAGGTTATGCTATCAATAATGAATAAAAGACAAATATGCACTAAGTGACAAAAAACACTAATGGACAGTGCACCCCGATGGATGGAGAACCCTGAGAGAAGAGTCAGAGTGATACCCAGCAAGAAACCCGAGAAAGCATTCCCGAAGAGTAGAACCACAGTGATACCCAAGTGGAAATAAAAGTCACAGTGTTTCCCGACGGATAGACAACCCCAACGAACAGACAACCCTGACGCACAAAGATGCCCGAGGACAATTGAAGTCAAGAACAAAGCTAACAAGGAGTTAAACACCGAAAAGAACTGAAGTTCATAAATGAAAAAAGACTTAGCTGGCAGGACCTAAATATGGAGTTAACTAGTTGATCACAATTTTTTTATCAACAGGTTAAAATCTAGAGATAAGAGAGAGTTTTAAAGTTGTTTTCTTCCAGTTGTCAAAGATAAATATATGGGATAAAACTGAAGTAAAGATTTAAATCAAGAATGACAAGAATTATGGTTCACACCAAGAACAAGAAAGTCAAGGACTTAGAAACAGTGAAATTATGTCTATAAGAGAGACAAGCTAATTCATTATAAATTGGTGGGTGAATAGAGAAGATGATGTTGGAGAGACTTCACATAGTCTTGATCATACAAGCTAAAGAATAGAGCTAAAGATTTCTGTGGATACTAAGCAACATAGAAGCATAGCATCACCGAGAAGAAAGAAGTGGAACAAAGGTATTAAAGGGAAACATTGATCAAAAAAGTATAATGAGATTACAATAGATCTAAACATCTTCAAGATTAAGTTTTTTATATGAACAAATCATAAACTATTTCAGTTTAGCCATTGGATCAGAAATTCTCTTAACTAAGAAGGATTTAACAATCCTTTATATATTGAGATACATCCCAAGGAGTATCAAAAGGTTTATCATGAAGATAGCATAGTGAAATGCCAGATATCAAGTGATAGAATATTAGTGATAAATCCTCTAACAAGGTCACACTTAACAGTGTTTTTGTAACCTTTAATAGGGTTGGATCTTCATCGAGCTCACTTCAGAAGAGTGAAAATTTTTGGTTACCGGTCCCAAGGGGTTTTTCCCTTAACAGGGTTTCCACGTTAAAAATCCATGTGTCAAATGTGTTTATGAGTCATTTCCTTGATGTTTTTCTTTACACATTACTAAAATAGGATTGATCGGTAAACACTAAGTTATTTACTATATTTCGGTAAATGCTAGACTTATAATTGGTAAAGATTAAATAATAAGGTTTAATAGTGAGCTCCAAGCAGTAGTTATTTGATAAGATTATTTCAAGGCATACATCTTGTAGGACTGAAGATAACTAGAGGCTTATAATTGTGGTACTAAGTTTTTGGGTTGATATTGGATTAATTTTTGAGGCCGCTGATTCACCCCCCCAGTTATTCTAATAGTTGGTATCAGAGCTTGTGTGCTTAGAAGGAAGGTTTCAAGACCTAAGCAAAAGATCACAAGATGAGAAAACGGGATGTGCCTAAGTTGAACAAGGATAAATTTTCATTATGGCAAAGCAGGATAAGACTCCACCTATCATGTATTGGAATTGATGTTACTCAATACTTGGATACTGAATATGTGTTTCCTACAGGACCTCACACACTTGATCAATTGAGAGAAAAGCATGAGCACAACTCTATGATAATAGAACTTGCTTCCTCACTCTCTGATGTTGAATTTAAAGATGTCAAAACATGCACCATCACAAAGAAAATGTGGGACAAATTGAAGTTAGTACATGGAGGAGATGCAAATGTACTAAGAGCTAAGGAAGAAAGCCTAAGAGGTAATTTGGTGATGTAAGAATGAAAAAAGGAGAAAATATCACTCAATACAGCTGCAGAATCACTAATACATTTGACGTCAATTTTTGACCTTTAATTGGTCAAATTTTATACCAGGATTGGTCAAATGATCCACAAATGGTCTTGTCTCTATTTTTCTAGTCAAAATTTTGACACATCATTGTTAAGGTTGAATGCTCTATGCCAATCTTGGTCGAAACTGTCATCTACACTTGGCACATTAATGCGTCAAACGTTCGACCAATGTTGGTCAAATTGTTTGGCCCATTTGACCAGGATGCCAAACCCACGACATTGAATTTTGACACAGAATGGTTGATATATAGACTAGTCTTGCTGAGGGTTTCGACCAAAGTGTGTCAAAATTTAGACCAATATGGAATGTTTAAAAAAACACCTGAAGATAAATATCCAGAGTAATCACCAACGACATCCTAGTCGGTGATTAGTCTAGATATTTATCTTCAGGTGTTACTTTGCATTAATATACATTATTACATGATTTATTATTATAAGCCCCCTCTGACTTATGTATCTAGAAAACACCTGAAGATAAATATCCAGAGTAATCACCAACGACATCCTAGTCAGTGATTAGTCTAGATATTTATCTTCAGGTGGTACTTTGTGTTAAAATATATTATTACATGATTTATTATTTTAAGCACCCTCTGACTTATGCATCTAGAAAATGAAACTATAAAGCTTATTATGATGTTCAAATAACCAACATGACTTGCAACTGCATACCTGAAATTCACTTTCTTGCCTATGTATCATATTCTCCTTGCCTCTCTATTTCTTGCACCTGTATATATGGCTACACAACTAGATGCATGATATACAAGATCGTAAGATAAGCTACATCAATAACTTAGCTAAATCAATCATAAGGTATTTAAAAGTAGTTTCATAAAGAGATGCAAAATATGTAAAATATTGGTAAGGGGTGGCAAGATCAAGGAAGAAATCAAAGTACAAGACCTAAGGGCCAGACCTAATGCCTCAGGGGCTCATCATAGATGGCCTTGCCTACGTAACTCACAGAGACATCGTAGCTTGGGTTTAACATTAAAAATAGTCTTTTAAAGGATGGTAGAAGTGGTTATGCAACCCCTTTCTAGGGTAGAGTCCCCAGGCAGTGTCTCCATCGGGTGCCACCCACTTAAGTGAATAAGGATGAGATCCTAATTAGATTCTACCTACAAATAAGGTATACGTAGACCTCCTCATAAGGCTACCTACCCAACGGTTCATAACTATGATGGAGAACCAATTCTTGTAAGATATTAACGTCAATCATAATCAGATTTACATAATTTGCATATTACATATGTTAAAGATTGCATAGTAAACAATAAACAATTAGAGATACATACATGTGTCTATGGCAGGATAGAGAATCTATGATCCCTTGGAAATGATTTTCAAGTAGTAATATTAGGATATCATATTTATGTTCTAAAGCTTCTTTATTCAAAGCGTATCAATGGAATTTCTCTCTTCACTAAAATCGAGGGTGTAGAAGATGCTTTGCATCATTTGGGTATACCGCTCAATTTCTATACCCAATGGATGCAAAGCAACCTTCTGTGCCCCTTATTTGATTGAAGATAAAGGAAATTGATCCCCTTTTGATAAAGAGTCTTCAAGAAAGTGTAATACCCACTCATGTTTTTTTTTTAGTTTGTGATGTCGTACTCTTTTAGGCATTGGTTTCAGTTGATTGGCCGTATTCTTTTAGGCCACATTTCATGTGAGTTTATATTATTTCATTTGATGATGATACTTGTTTTATGATGTCATGATTTTACCTTATGCATAGATAGATGTGATGATGTTATCATGTTGATTATTATATGTCGATTTCAGATTATGATATACTTACCCCATACTCGCATGTGTATGGTTGTCTTATATGTGAATGTACTTGTTGATGTGTTGTTGTGGTAGAGGATGGAGATGTAGTTACTCACTTTGGCAAGATCCACACGTTCGACCAATCCCTATCATTGATTGTGATATTATATTATGTATGTACATGTGTGTTCTTTTGATGACATGATTGCAGGTACAGTGCATCATCTTCCCTAAATTGGCAGGAGTGAGCGTGCCCATAAATATTCATCTCAATGGTAAAGAGGGGAGGTAACATACAGATCCAAAACCCTAACCTAAGCCTAATCATCCTAATGTTGGATGAGT
>MU225810.1:171169-200205 GCA_018584345.1 Thuja plicata | reverse complement strand
TAAAGCATATTTTATTTAATTAATTTGGATTTACTTTCAATTTTGAAGTTGAGTTAAACTAGGGATTGACTTGGGAGTTGTCATTCACCTTTGCATGTTTTGGGGAATTTGAATCTCTTTAGGGGGATTTGGTCATTCATTCTCTCATAACATGTTTTTGAGAATTGGAGAGCTCTTGGTGATTTTGGGTTCTGAAGAATTGTGGATTGTTGTGGATCTTGGTTGCTTCAAAGTTTCAGGATTTTCTATTGCTTGTGTGTGTGTGTGTGTGTGTGTGTGTGTGTTCGGATCTACATTGTGCCAGATCTATGGTTGAATTGGGCTTGAGGGTTTCAGATCTACTTTCATCCTCCAAGCTACATTCTTCCATTTCTTGCATTGGAATAAAGGTAGGTTTCATTTGTCTTGTATGGATTCAATTTCATAGATCTGAGGTCTTCTGTGTTGTTTTAATGCTTGTTCTTAAATTAGGCCTTTAAATGGCTTATGGATGTTTTCTATGTTTTCGGGTGTTTCTAGAAACCCTAGATCTATACTTCATTCATTTTCTATAATCTTAGCATCGTAGGGTTACGCTGTCAAAATTTCAGGAAGAAATTCCCTCTAGATCTCTTAGAAAATGAAAAATTAAACTCTTGATATAGTTTGTACTATAGAAGAAATTAATTTTATAATTAATTGGTGTTCATTGTTTATCAGGGTTTTGGAGGAGCTTGGATCTATAGTTTTCGTCATTATATATTCCCTGCTATAGTACAGACATGCTATCAAAATTTCATGTTTATATCTCTTCTAGAACTCCTAGAAATCGAGAAAATCAATCCTTGCTATAGTATAACTATACGAAAAATAAAAATAAACAAATAAATCTCCCTTTTGGGAAAAATTGCTTTGAAAATTAAATTGGATGAAAATAATTAGCCCCCTGGAATATTACAGACTGGTAAACAAAAGTTATCAGAAAAGGAAAAGTAAAATAAATATCTTCTTACCTTTCAATTTCTGTTTTCGGATAACTTTTAAATAAAAATTAAAAAAAACTTTTTTGGGAATGAGTCATTGTTTTTCAATTTAAAAAAAAAATTAATAAATAATTTTTTTTTTTAAAAATAAGCGCTTAGCGCTATGCATTTGGCGGGTTTTAGTTTTATAAAAACAAAATTTTAAAAGTTTATTATAAAACTTTTTCTAAAGTGGGAGGTGGGGAGCGGTGGGCTCCACCCACCCACCCACAGGGCGTCGGGCCAGCGGCAGTCGACACTGCCGTAAGTTAGGCCGGACTGCCAGCGGTAGACCCGGTTTGCCCGTGGTAAGTACTACTTGTCTGACAGTGGGGTGGGGACCACGGGATCCCCCCAACACATAATTTTTTTTAAAAATGTTTTTTTTGTTGTTTTAAAATGTAATTTAATTTTTTAAATTTAGTTTAATTCTTTTTTAATTTAGTTTAGTTTATTTATTTTTAATTTAGATGTAGTTAATGTAAATTTTAGTTAATTTTATATTAATTAATTTTAATTTTATTAATGTTAGATTAGTTTAATTTAATTTAAGTATTAATTGAAAAGTTAGTTTATTAAGTGGTTAAATTTAATTAGTTTGCATATTAGGTTCTTTATTGATATGTTATTATTAAATTTTATTTAGGGGGAAGATTAATTCTAATTAACATATGATTATTAATTTTAATTAATATAGCGATATTGATTTCAATTAGTAGATCTATCATTATTAAATACATTGTCATAATGGATACGAATTTCTCCATTAGTTGTATTAGGGAATTGTTGTTGAATGACTAATATATATAGTGTAGTTAATTTTTAATTAAGTAATTTATATTATATTAATTCAAAATGTAAATAATGTCTGCTCCCAATTAGATTGATTCAACCCATGTAATGGTTATTTTAATTAGTTCATTTAGGTGCTAGGGGTAGACCAAATGGGTTTAATTTCGATGTTATATATTTTGTTGGATTTAATCGTAAAACTAGATCTATTAGTAAACGAAATGAGTTTATCGTATGCATGTAGAGGGTTTAAATAAATGAGAAATGTTATCCATGTATGTTCATTTTTTAGTCATTTAAGATGTTCTGTTTCTATGTATCTTTGTGGATCTCTTGTGCTTGTATATGTTGTTATTTGGGGGCATAAGACAACCTAGGATGTATACAGAGGCTGGGGGGTATAATTATATTTTTGTTACTTTATGACGTGTGTGCTCTTTTCTATTACCCTAAACTAACCATGTGACCCTTTCAATTATGTTATTTGCTAGTGTACCTATGTGACCGTTCCTATTGTATGGGATATTGATTTGGGGTACATTAGGGTTGTGACCTATGCTAGATCTGTTAGGATCTTTGAGCCTAGGGTAGGTTACCTAGATGTGTAGTAGGAGGTGGCTTGCAATAAGTTCCATGTCCGTAAGAGACTTCTAGATTTCTTATTGTGGAGTTTCTTAATAAGTGATAACTAAAGACATATTTGAGAGATTAAAATGAATTAATAAGATGTGTCCTCACCCATGCTTGAGTGCTAGTATAGGTTAGGTGTCTGACATAGTTAGTGGGCCTTGTCAGTATGAGAGGACATTGGCTCTGTGTATGGTCACTTAGGTGCTAAAATCCTTTGTGATTATCTAGGATGAACTTAAGGGTAGACATACATGATGACACCTTCCTTTACACATGCTAGATTTCCTACATTGTTAGTTGCCTCTGGATTAGTGAGTCTTACCTTTTATGATGATTAGTACACCAGATTAGAGAGCTATTAGGATCCCTTGCTTAGTGGTTATGCCTTGTTGGTTTTGGATATCCAATTGGGATCTGTTGTTATCTCCTCAACACGGTGGGGTGGACCTTTGTGGTTCCACACGGATGGGTGGTAGTGATTCTTTATCCATTGAGATTTGACGTCCTTGTACCAGGTGCTTGATGGTTCCTTGCAGATGAGCTCTTTATGTTCCTTCATCATTTATTATGTAATTTGATTATTGTAATCTTGTATTAGTGTATCGCATGTGATACCTAATCTGGAAATTGTAATATTAAGTAGATTAGAGTGATTACCACATACCCTATGACATGTGCAGTGGATGTGTGTTATGGTGGTTTCATGGTTATCCGTGAGGTTTGTAATTATGGTTATGTAAGTGGTATTTGTTATGTTTAATCAGATGGAATCTTTTGTTATATTGTTAGTTGTGTTTTTCTTTAAGTAATTCAACATCATGGGACCCTTGACTCGTGTAATCTATGTGAGTGTAAGACATGTGTATAAATGGTAATCGCTTCGGCATGAATGTATGTTTCTTTGTATTAACTTTAGAAAAAAATTATTTAGCACACATAGTGACATGTTCTAGGTTAATCTCTCTTGGGTTCCCTGGCGGGGTGTTACAGAAAGATAGATGGTATCCTACTATATCTACTTAAAAAACATTCCCAAGGGAGAAAGAGAAACCAATGACTAGTAGTCAACATTGAGAAGACCTAAAAAAAAGTAACAATAATGAAAATAATGAATGAGTATGCCAACATAATGAATAAGTGGGAAAAATACATTGATCCAATAACAAAAAATACATTACAGCATTACATGATTTATTATTGTAAGCCCCCTCTGACTTACGCATCTAGAAAATGAAACTATAAAACTTATTATGATGTTCAAATAACCAACATGACTTGGAACTGCATACCTAAATTTTGTTTTCTTGCATGTGTGTCATATTCTCCTTGCCTCTCTATTTCCTGCACCTATATATACGGCTACACAACTAGATGCATGATATAAAATTCATAGTTTATTACATATAATATTGCATGATAAGCTACATCAATAACTTAGCTATATCAATCATAAGATATTTAAAACTAGTTTTGTAAAGAGATGCAAAATATGTAAAATATTGGTAAGGGGTGGCAAGATCAAGGAAGAACTCAAAAGTACAAGACCTAAGGGCCAGACCTAATGCCTTGGGGGCTCATCATACCTGGTCTTCCCTACATAACTCGTAGAGACATCATAGTTTACGTTTAACTTTAAAACCAGTCTTTTAAAGGATGGTAGAAGAGGTTACGCAACCCCTTTCTAGGGTAGAGTCCCTAGACAGTGTCTCCATTAGCTGCCACCCACTTAGGTGAACAAGGATGAGATACTAATTAAATTCTACCTACAAATAAGTTATACGTAGACCTCCTCATAAGGTTACCTACCCAACAGTTTGTAACTATGATGGAGAACCAACTCTGGTAAGATATTAAGGTCAATCATAATCAGATTTACATAAGTCACATGATACATATGCTAAATATTGCATAGTAGAAAATAAACAATTAGAGCTACATACACGTGTATGTGGTAGGATAGAGCATCTATGATCCATTGGAAATGATTTTCAAGTAGTAATGGTAGAATATCATATTTATGTTCTAAAGCTTCTTTATCCAAAGGGTATCAATGGCATTTCTCTCTTCATTGAAATTGAGGTTGCAGAAGATGCTTTGCATTGTTTGGGTATGCCACTCAATTTATATACCCAATGGATGCAAAGAAACCTTTTGCACCCCTTATTCAATTGAAGATAAAGAACATTGATCCCCTTTTGATAAAGATTCTTCAAGAAAGATAGATTGTATCCTACCGTTTCTACTTGAAAAGCATTCCCAAGGGAGAAAGAAAAACCAATGATTAGTAGTCGACATTGAGAAGACCTAAAACAAAGTAACAATAATGAAAATAATGAATAAGTATGATAACATAATGAACAAGTGGGAAAAATACATTGATCCAATAACAACAGATACATTATAGCATTACATGATTTATTATTGTAATCCCCCTATGACTTACACATCTAGAAAATGAAACTATAAAGCTTATTATGATGTTCAAATAACCAACATGACTTGCAACTACATACCTGAAATTCTCTTTCTTGCTTGTGTATCATATTCTCCTCGCCTCTCTATTTCTTGCACTTGTATATACGGCTACACAACTAAATGCATGATATTAAATTCATAGTTTATTACATACAAGATTGTAAGATAAGCTACATTAATAACTTAGCTAAATCAATCATAAGGTATTTAAAACTAGTTTCGTAAAGAGATGCAAACTATGTAAAATATTGGTAAGGTGTGGAAAGATCAAGGAAGAACTCAAAAGTACAAGACCTAAGGGCTAGACCTAATACCTTAGGGGATCATCATAGATGGCCTTTCCTATGTAACTCGCAGAGACATCATAGTTTAGGTTTAAATTTAAAACCAATCTTTTAAAGGATGGTAGAAGTGGTATCAAGCCCTCTTTATCCAAAGGGTATCAATGGCATTTCTCTCTTCACTGGAATCGAGGGTGGAGAAGTTGCTTTGAATCATTTGGGTATAGTACTCAATTTATATACCAAATCGATGTAGAGCAACCTTCTACACCCCTTATTTGATTGAAGATAAAGGACATTGATCCCCTTTTGATAAAGAGTCTTCAAGAAAGATAGATGGTATCATACCATTTCTACATGAAAAGCATTACCAAGGGAAAAAGAGACCACAATTGTACCATTGAATTTCTACCCATCTAGGCCTTCTAACACCATATGGAATGTGATGTGTTTATAGAACAAATAACTACCTACAACTATATTTCTTGAGGCATTTAAAACTAGCTTCGTAAAGATATGCAAACTATGTAAAATATTGGTAAGGGGTGGAAAGATCAAGGAAGAACTCAAAAATACAAGACCTAAGGGCCAGACCTAATGCCTCGGGGGCTCATCATAGATTTACTTGCCTACGTAACTTGTAGATACATCATAGTTCAAGTTTAACTTTAAAACTAGTCTTTTAAAGGATGGTAGAAGTGGTATCAATCCTCTTTATCCAAAGGGTTTCAATGGCATTTCTCTCTTCACTGGAATCAAGGGTGGAGAAGTTTGTCTACATTGTTTGGGTATAACACTCAATTTCTATACCAAATCAATGTAGAGAAACCTTCTTCACCCCTTATTTGATTGAGATAGAGGACATTGATCCTCTTTTGATAAAGAGTCTTGAAGAAAGATAGATGGTATCCTACCATTTATACCTTAAAAGCATTACCAAGGGAAAAAGAGACCACAATTATACCATTGAATTTATTCCCATCTGGGCCTTCTAACACCATATGGAATGTGATGTGTTTATAGAAGAGATCTTATAGACCTGTCTAGTGATTATATTGTGTTGAAGGTGGCACCTGATGCTGCTGCAATGACTAAAGACATTAAATTTTGCATCACTGCCTGATGTCATTGAAGCAGCATCAGACTCCATCTTCATCACAATATGATCACTAAACAGGTTTGTATGTCTTCTAATTTTAATTTGGGTTGTTTCCATTCTTTCTTTATGAAGTTGCGTGATCCTTGCCAATGTCTCTAGGGTTGATTCCAGTATGCTCCTGTATGATACAGAACCTGAAAGGAAGGAAAAGATGGGGTTAGATTCAAAGGATCTAAGCAATGCCTGACACCCTATTACTGATCCTCATCTACAATTATGCATGTGCATATTCAAGCTAGACAATTCTAAAAGGAACAAGGATAAAATTTACAAAAACCCATCCAAGATATAAAAAATCATAATGAAGTCATAAACAACAATAAGTTCATGAGTTTATCAAAATATGTCCAATGTATCTACATGAAATTCTAAATAAATTTTAGTATCTACAATATCCCTCTATTAATCACATTTATGCATATGGTCCCAACAAAGTAGTGTACAAACTAAATAAAGAAGGCATCATAGAAACATGATTTCTGCTTTCGCCATTGAAGCAATCTCAATGGCACTAGCTGCCTCTCGAGCCTTGCACAAGTTGCACTCATTTCCTACATTAGGTATAGACATACATGGGGTAGATGTAAATGTGGTTTCATCAACCCACCAAAATTATTGGCATCCACTATTTCTCTGCAATACCAAATCTACATCAGTTCTTCCTAAAATGATTACTTGTCAAATTACTTTTAAACATAAAATATAATTCCATATCCAGACCTTTTTCCTATTTGGGCAACCCCAAAATTGACACCCAGGATTACTTTTTGTGTGTGACATCTTCAAAACACAAGGGCTAATACCACATTGACACATAGGCACATTGACCAAAGCCATCGATGCTATATCAATAAATATTGCACTATCATTGCAAGATATCTTTTTGTTTAGTTGATTATTTTGTTCATTCATACTAATTATAATTTCAATAAAAAGCAACATACTACTATCAGCCATGACAAATATATACACTCAATGGGGTCCACCTAAGGAGATAAAGGGGTCCCAAATGCATCACAACATGTTTCCCATAAATAATTTAATCAAAGCACAAGCACTTCAACACTCTCCAAAGTTGGCACCAAATGTAATGTGTAGCCAAGAATAGGAACACTTTAACCATTCAGCCCAAAGATAACATTTGATGCACATAAATCCATGAAAATAATAAAACACCGTGAAAAGATTCATATCAACCTCTTAACTCTTCCTCAAAAATATATTCAAACTAATAATTCATAAATCAAATCACTGCAATCAACTAATTTGTCCAAAGACCAACATAGACTACAATATCACACTCTAAACAACATAAGATATTTGACCTCGAACAGTGCACAAATATTGGGAATATTATTTTAGAATGTAAGGAGCACAACACTTTTCATCTATCAAGAATGGATAGTTAAATGAAGAAGATACTAGTAAATGGTATTCACCTCAAGCACTACTTCTAAGGTATGATCAAGCTTTGTACATATAAAAGAAATTTGTAGATGGTAAATAAGTGCTATGAAACAATAGATTAGTTGCATTTTTCATTTCCCTATGTGTTGGTTACATGTTTAGTTTGTAATTTCTAATTTTTGGTAGAGTTGGAGGTGAGATGTAGCTAGTTTAATGAACTAAGTTGTTGCTTCTCTCTTCTAGTTTGTCAAGTAGTATATATGACTCATGGTAGTGAGTCTGTTTGTTCACTATCAAAAATAATACACATGTACCAGATGAATTAGAAGAGGTTTTAGTCTAAAAGTGTGTTGTAATAGTTAATAGGAATGTCTTTTGAAATTTTTTATGAAGTATTAATGAATTTGTGCCCAAAGGATAGTATAGGCAGTTGGTTAGATATTCTTAATAGACAAGCATCACATAGATGTTTCTAGAAATGTTACCCTTCTTATTTTCCATCTTAAAAAAGTGAAGATGGTTAGGTTTAATAGTTTTAAGGGGTGTATTTTTGAAATTGCTAAGTATTTTACCAAATTAGATGCTATCTAATTAAGATCAAACAAAATGCAATTATGCTATGAATAGTGAAATTGTGATATAAATTTTTATTAACATTGCCTTTATTCATGAATAAGAGTATCTAATATCCCACACAATCCATGGGATTGAATGGTCGAATACTATATGCAAAAAAACTATACAAATGAATAATAAAAATATGAGGAGAAGAGAATTCCATCATTGCCTAGAAGTAGCAACCATGAATCTTGTTCTTAATGACCATTTCCTCAAGATACTTTGCCCCGTTGCTCTAGATGTGCCATCAAGAAGTGGTTAATTTTTATGTTAAAGCTCCAAATGTTGATCAAATCATAATAAATCATCAAAAAACATTAAGGGGGATCCCAAAAGGGTTGAGCCCAAAATGTTTCTATCCTTATTTAAAATTTTTTTAATCAGGTCAAGGTGTCTATCCCTGTATCAAACATGCCATCGTAGTCCAACCAGGGAGATATAAACATTATTCATAAGAGTGAATCTTTCTGATTCACTATTACAAAATTTCCTCAATGGGACTATGGTGATATGGGTGATGTAGTCACCCTGAAATAATTAGCAAGATTCCAAAATAAAGACTCGCAAAGACAGTGCTACATATAGCTACGAGATCAATAAATAGAGATCTGAGAGGTATAAAGAATCGATAAGTGCATGAAAGAGTTTCAAATTTCAAAGGACAACAAGTATCCATCAAGGGTGTCCTTTATTGCAAGTTACATAAATTCATTCAATGATAATTTTGTTTTAGAAATCTCATGTACATTATTTAGGATAGTGGCAATGTTTAGATCATATGTCAATGTTAAGGCAATATTTTCAATATTTCAATGACAGTAAGGAAGAAGAAAGAAGAATATTCATTTACTGATAAATCACAGTCATATGTTTTAGGAAAAATGATTCTTAGGTTATGTTGTGGGTCCACAACACACACCCCATTTTTGGTCTTTTGTCCATGGGGACCCCCCTATTTTTTGGTCTCTTGCCTTTTTTCATGTCTGCCCCCCCTCCAGTCCCCACCGGGTCAATCTCAAAAAGGTCTTGTCAAGATTCAGATAGAAGAAGACACCTTTTTTGGCCTTTCATCCTTTCGGAGGACCAAAGTCCCCCGAAATACCGAAATGACCAAAAGGTCAAAGATGTTTAGCTTTGGGTTTTTAGTGTTTCAGACACCGAAGTGTTGACGTACACCATGGGTTATAAATAGGCTAAAGAGCCCTGATATAATCACTTCGCTCTTTTTGATCTTTGGCATTTCAAGAGCTCGCGAATTTGTGATTCTTTCTCTCACTCTTTGTGCCTGCTCACCCCATGTCTTCAAGGTTCATTGTGTCATCCTTCTCTACTCGGACCTCCTTCGAGGTAGGTTCTTTCTTCACTGTTTAGTAGTTTTTCTCTCTTATTAGTCTAGGTTTGGGGTTTTTTTTTACTGGTGCTTGTCCAGACTAGGGAACGTCCTCTTCCTCCTCCCCTGGTCTCTTTGGGCCTTTTTGTGCCTTTGTTTTTGGTAGGGAAGTCCCTCCTTAGGTCTAGTCTTTCTAGGTTTTTATCTTAGGTTTTCTCCATTTCTTGGTTGCGGCCTTTTTTGTAGGTTTTCAGCCCTCGAATGGGTGAAAACCAAATCAGTTTGTAGTCTAAGTTTCATTTTGGAGATTCAGCCTTTTTGGCCTTTCAAACCTCCAAAAGCCTTGTCTCCCTCATCAAGATTTAAAATTTTTGGAGTCCATAAACTAGTTCATATTTTCAGCATCCATAGAAACCTTCAGAATTTTGGATGCCAAAAAGTCTGACGAAGCTTGCTCGTCAACAATGGCTTTTTTGCACTTTTGGCCTTTTCAGCCTCTGAACCCATTATCGGTGCCCAAAATCATGAAAGAGATGAAAGTGTGAAAATATGCATTCCTGGCTACTTAGATAGCTTTTACCTCTATTTTCTTAGACTAGTCAGCTTTCTTTTTAGTTTTTCTTCAAATAAAATACTGATACTTGCATGTTTCATTGCAGGAATGCCTAAGAAAAAGAATGCATCACCCATGAAGTACCTATACAAGGGGAACACTCCCCCTTCCAAAATTGGCAAAAAGCACATTGAAATCACTGATACTGATATCGGGAATGTAGATTGGGATGAATTCCTAACAAGGTGTGCCCAACCAGTCTGGAGATCAGAGGATTGTACCTTACTGGAATTAGTAGGAATGGTCAATGCAGCAGCCCACCCAGTGGCCATGACCTCATCTAAACTGATTATGACCTTGGAAAACCATTATGACTCTGAAAAAAGGGTGGTTCAGAATACATAGGGCCAAATAGTATTGGATATTAGGCCAGACATCATAAAAGATGTCCTCCACCTCCACAAAGGCATAGACAAGTTCTAAGACTTTTTCATAGAGAAGGGAAATTTTTGGTTCAATAAAAAAGGGGAAGAAGCCTATGATATAGTCAATAAAAATTACCTCAAGAAACCTCTCTCCAAAAATAAGCTGGACAAGATAGACTTAAGGAGGGGATACATGAAGGATGATATCAAGGAAGCCATAACACTGCTAAGCCGAGTATATGGATTACCACAATCCTCACAACTAGAGAATTGGATGATTCTCCTGATAGAAAGAATCAGAGACCACAGGTCTAGGTTCGATTGGGGGACCATCATCAGTGACAATTTGGATGAATAGCTGGTGGAAGTGAAACACAACCCCAAGTTTTATATGAGTACCTATGTGGTGTACCGATTGGCAGCACAGGAAAACTACCCAAGACTCATCAAGAGGGGAAACCTAAATGATCCCAATGCATGGCCTCACATCGTGTACCCCCAATTATAGAAAAGGGAAAACATGTCAAAGGATAGCCTAGACTACAAGATAGTCAATGACGCCTTCATTTTATCAATCATCTGATCCATTGAGGGTGATTTTTCAAATAGGATGTCATAAGAAGCAGCTGCCAAGGTAAGGGCCATAGGGGCCTATTACATACAATTCAAATACTTCACTTACATTCGGATAGTGGGATCACCTTTAAAACCAAAGAAGTTTCCCAGGTAACTATATGACTGGATAATCATTTTGGAGATGGCCCGACAACTCACAGATGCATATGAAGACATAAAGCACAAGAAGAAGCATTGTTGGGATTTTCTCATCTCACTAGAACCATATACCCTACAGGATATGAAGGTCTATAAATCTTTGGCCTTTGAAAGGAATGACTATCCCCTACAGCTTTACAAGATAGTGCAAACTCATTTTGACCCTATAGGAACTTACAGCCACATTATTGACAAGTTTTACATTCACAAACCATACTTAGAGGATCACTAGATGAACTGTGTAGATGATCATGAGGTCAGAATCTGGGATTATTATAGAATGACTCTTACCTTGGAAAAGGAAGTCATAAAGACTCCTATTCCCCAAAAAGTTTAGGAGTATGATTTAGATGAGGTCTTGGAGGCTATTTATACAGATGACAAGATATATGACAGGCCCATCATGAACACAGAGATTGATAAGGATGAAAATCAAGATATTGTTTTTTGAGCAAGGCATGTGATGAGAACAACAAAGGAATGGATTAAGAGGCCCTAAAATATGAGCCCAATACCTATGAAAACATTGATGGATCTACCCAAGAAGGTGGATAAATAGCGAGGGGAGAAAAGTACAGTGCTGTAATAAAAGAAGGCACCACCACAGAAGCCAAGCATGGTATATGGTGATGAATGTGTAGTGGAGTATGGGTAAAAACCAAGGCACAAGGCTCCTAAAAAAATAATGACTGGGAAAATAGATCCTCCCATGAGCCAATATAGGTTTCACCAAATGAAGGACCCTCCACTTTTGGACAATCTTCTCCTACCACCGAAAAGGGCAAGAAGACATATTAGAGGAAGAAAGCTTCTGTGTCTCCACAATTAGAAATTGTACAAGAGGAGCCACAAGAAGAGGAAGAGGGAGAGATCCCTCTAGTCAAAAGGACAAGGTCTCAGAAAAGGAGAGAAAAGGAGACTAGTAGGAAACACCAAGAGGATCCTAAAGAGTGAGATAACCCCTTGGATTCTCTAGGATCGGATGAGTTCCAAATGTCATACTTTGAGGGTCTGGAAGGTTTTTTTGACCCAGGCCAGGACATGCTAGGTTATTCAATTGGGTATGAGGAAGGTGGTCCTTCTCTTTTTCATCCACAAATAAACCCAACTCCACCTCCTACTCAATTTACCAATCCAAAGCCAAATATACCTAATGTGGGAAAGAGCTCTAAAGCATATCAAGGGATTGAGAATCAAGAGTCCCCAATCACCCAAGAGGTGACTAGAAATGAGCCCACAATAGAAACCATTATTTTTATAATGCCCCCTCACATTCCTTCTCCACCACCATTTCTCCCAACTCCAACTACTCTTCCACTTCCAATTGTAAATCTCCCAACACCTACCCCACCTCAATCAAGCCCTTTGCCTTGCCACATCCGACCCCTAGAGGATCAGTAACCATAGAGGCTGTGACACCTTTTGAAACCACATTAAAGGTCATGACTGGTCTCAATACCAAAGTGTTGGCTAGCTCCTCAAGAGATGAAGACAAAGGCCAGGAAAAACAAGATAAGGAAATGGAAGAAGAAGACAAGGCAGAAGAGGAAAGAAAAAAGGAAGAAGAGCATTGAGGAGAAATGAATGAAGGGGAATAGAGACATGAACAAGAAGAAGGTCCAGATAAAGAGGTAACTCCAGCATCCAAAAATTTGGATATAGTTCTTCAGGCTACCCCATATGAGTCAGTCACCACATCTAGTAAGCCTACATGGTTTACTAAAGAAATCCAGTTAAGGAGAAGAACTTATACAGATGAGGATGAAGGGGAAAATACAAATATAGCATCCTTAGGGTAAGCTTTTCATCAGATAAATATCATATTACCAGCATGGACAATGTCCTATGTCACTCAAGATACTAGGGGGCATTGGAAGGAAGAGGTTGTGGTCCCATCCGCTAGCACCTCTCAAATGCAAGAAACTCCAGAAGACTATACATTTGAGGAGGTATATTTGGGGGAACCCACCAGGGAAACAAGAAAGACACTAGCAACCTTAGGGCTTAAATATGCTCTAGGTTTCATGAGTAAGGATGAGGGGACCATAAAATCCTTGACAGAATAGAATGAATCCTTGAAGAAGTTCATTCAAAAAATGGTTGGTCCTATTAACCCCAACATCCCAAAGGCCTCATTACAGGCAATGTTAGATAAGAGAAACACTCGAGACCTACCGGCAGGGTTAACACATCCTTCATCAAAGAAAGTGTAGATTGGAAGGAAGATTTTGAGCAGTACGGAGAAGGTGCCATCAAATGGGATTTCAAACCTTATAGGGTTATTCTAATAGAAACTATAAATTTGATTGATTTGATGAAAAATGAGGGTGGCCTGGAGTTTGAGACAAGAAAATGGCGAGCTGCCCTCCAAGATTTGCAGATCATTAAGAAACAACACTTCCAAATTTTGGTAAATATATATGAGGGTGAGGAGCTAGATAATTTTGAGACTTGGATCAAGTTCATAATCAAGATAATTAGCGTTTATGAAAAATGTCAAGCCTTGATATTGGAGAAGTAGAAAGAAGTCTTGGAATGGGTGGAAGAAATAGATGTTTTCTTCACATGGATTGGCCTTGATTTGTATCGAGACAAAGATAATCATATCTTACGACCATCTAATGAAGTGGTCCAAAAATTTAGGAAATTATGGTAAATGTAGAGACCAAGGAAGCCTTGTAGCAATTATTTTATTCAAAAGAAGAGATGACAAGGATGACAAGCCATGAATAGGAGATCCATTTATTTTCTTTCGAGCTAACTACCTTCAAAGAAAAGAAAGAACAAAAGGTCAACAAGGTGAAAAGAAAGAAGATAAATTATGAGGAAGTTCAAGAGGTCATACAGAGGCTCCAGGCTGCACACCCAGAAGTATTCCCAAACTGACCTCTTGGACCACTAAGAATTTTGAAGAAGCAATCTCTAGCACTTAATAGAATTCCTTAAGGAAATTTTTAGCATTTCGGCCTTTTGGCCCCTTCAGGACATGCAAGTTTTGGTGTTTCATCCTTTCATCCCCGCAAGCAATGTAATTCTTCAGCCTTTCGTCCCTCCTATTTTTTGGCCTTTCGGCCTTCCAAATATTTCGGCCTTTTCAACTTTCGACAAGTCCAAAATTTGGACCATAATTTTGATGTTTAATACTTAAAAGTTTTGGGACACTAAAAAGTTTTGGAGTAGAGGTCGGGGTCCAAAAATCTGGGTGTTTCCAGCGAGATCACATTTTTGCACACTAGTTGAACTCCATATCAGATTGATGGTTAATTTGAGTTTGTTTTGAAGGGATTGAGGGTCTCTTACCAGTTTTCACTGGAAGGAGAGCCTCCAGATGAAGAATACAAGGAAAACTCCAAGAATCGAGAAGAAGACTCCAAGTTCTCAAAAGAAACCCTCCTTCTTTTCTCCTTCTCTTCATGGCGAGTTTGATGCTCCTTACAGGGGAAAACTGATTGTAAATGGATTTAATAATCCGTGCAAGCTTTCTAGTATCAGTTAGCATTAGTTTCCCTTCAGCAAAGTTCTAGTTTTAGTTTATGTTCATTAATTTAGACTCTTTGATGCCCTAATTTTGGCATTCAGAGTTGTGAGTTGTAGATCCAAAACTCTATATATTGTAATCACAAATCAATGTAAAGGGTCAAATTCTGAATACAATAAAAATCTACATTTGGTGCTTCATTCATGGTGTGTGAATTTTTTCTACCTATGCGAAATTATTGGATGTATGCTTGCATTATTCATTATTTTCAAAGAGCCTCTTGTTTATTGTGCTTCGGATTCGCGTTTCTTTTAGTTGGAGTTTGTTGTTGTTTATTTACATTGTTGTGACAAATACATGGAAGAGATCATCTTTGGGATTTATGATAAACCCGTCTCATGGGTATGCACACCTTGGTGGCTTTACGATTTGATAGGTTTTAAATATCTTGAACGAGTGAATTTATCTTCTCTCCAAACGCTTGAGTCCATGGGGTATTTAATTGTGACTTGGTCTGATTTATGCTTCGTGGGTTTGTTCCAAATCTCTTCATCATTCAATTTTCAAGGAAGGATTTACAATGGTTTATGTCTGTAGGATTTCATTTTCAGCACTTTTCTTTTATTCCTCATTACTTTAATCTCTTCAAATTCTATCTTTAATTCTAAAAATCCACATCTTGAAAATACAAAATTGTATTTTATTTACAACACCCATATTCGTTAAAACGGAAAATACCAAAAAGAACTAAAGTGTTTTGGAGTTTGATGTCTTGAATGTACCAACAAAGGGCTCCTCGTGAACAATCACATTTATCTTCAACTGAGTAACCAAGTAGGTTGTGACCTGACCCTGGAGAACCTTGGGAATAACTTCGTTATTCTTTCGAGAGAGGAAATCGAATCTCGAGATCCTAGCAAGTTGGCTTGTGTCAAAACAACACTCAACAGAAGTGGCACTAGAAGGAGGGCCTCAAGACTCAAAAGCTAGATAACATTGGATCTTTCTCTCTAGAGAGATTTGAGTGAGTGCTTGGATCATCTCCAAAGGGAAGCAAGTTCCTTGAACTCACCCACCATCTTAAAGCTCGCAGCAACAAAGGAAAGACCAAAGAGAAATCTTCTCACCACCTTCCCAAGTCTGAGAATTATCTTGGACAACAATCACATATTGTTGCCCTGACTGTCATAACCACCATAGACCAAAATTAGAACGTGCAAAATCAAAATTTGCAACAACCGTGTCTGATGGCCTTTTTTGCCAATGCAACCAACTCACCTTTAAATTTTGTTGGGCAGCTCCATGAGTTACCCAAAAATCTAGAGAATTTTTTCACCCGATTCATATATGGCAAATCAAGGATAGCAGAAGAACACATCCGTGCCTTCAAAGAAATTTGTAACCTTAAAGAGATTTCCCACCAAGACGTTGTTTTTCGCCTATTCCCATACACTTTGAGAGAATTTGCATATAATTGGTACCTAAACTTGCCACGAGGGTCTATCTCCACATGGAACGAATTTGAAACCAAATTCCTTAATCAATTCAAGTTGTATGTAGATCCTGCTACGACGCATCTCCAGCTCATCAAAATGAGGAAAGATCCTAAGGAACCCATCGCTATGTTCAATCATCATTTTCACAAAATGCATCAAAAGATGGAAGCTCCTTACACCATACCAAATGAGGCTGTGATACAAGTTTACTTGAAAGCTTTGGACCCTTTCACCTCAATCTTTCTAAGAAGACTTCCCTCGGAAGAAAGAGACACAATGAAAAAGGTGTACAATGAAGCCATCACATTCACCCAGTAGATGGACCCACAAGAAGGAAGCTATGTTTCCATGCCCATCATGAGTAATCTTTCTTTCCCACATCCATTTGCAGAAAACAATCCATCCTTGTCCACTCACATGCCTATGATAAATCTTTCTCCAATGCAACCATGTGTAGCCCTACCCCCATCTATCACTTACCCATGTTATAAAGCTCATAAAATGATGTTTGTAAAATAGAGGGTTATACCCCTAGCTAAGGATGATACTCTCATGGCCTCTGAGATAGATGTTGTGAAGAAAAATTTGTCATAGCTCACTAATGAGCTCACCAGGATGAAGTTAAATCCATCTCAAGACCAAGGTGGATACTAGCAGACATCCACTGGTCCTAATACATAACCTCAAAATCCAAACCGGATTTTCAATACATATAACAACAACAATACGCAAGAGAAGTTGTTTCGAAAGCAAAGGCCAAATAGGCCATGGAACAACAGACCAAATAACGGTATCATCACAGCAAACAATGCCAATGCTTATGAGGCTTTAGAAGCTAATTTTTTTGGGGCTCCAAATTCACACCAAGGCAATGATAGATATGGGAACAACTCTCATGATCATTATATCCAAAATCCAGAGGAGCCCCCAGTGCAATTTAATGCTATGGTGTTCGATTCCAATGAGTCTAGAAAGGAGGAAGGTTTAGATGCTTTTGTAGGAGAAGATGAGTGTGTGTTTCCCTTTGAGAGAGAGAACGAGCCTGAGTATTCCACAATACATGCCTTGTAGAATGATCAATGAAACTTATAAAACCTTTGAAGTAGGAAGGAACCTCTCACCAATGGTGTGCCCTTAGGAAAATAGCCCACCCCACCAGATCCTCGAGCTAGTATCAATCCCATGCCTCCTAAAGGCCTGAATGGTCCCACACCCCCTAAAACAAGTACACATGCTGGCTACAAAGCTGTGGCCTACTCAAGTGACAAATAGAGCGCGGTTGATGAACTAAAGAAAACTAAAGCGAACATATCTATGTTCAAATTACTGCAAGGTTTCCCATCTCAGAAGGAGGCTCTTCTAAGATCTCTGGACCAATCAAAACCCAAATCTTCAACCAACAATACAAGGACACCTACATCCAGTATCAACACTTCTGAGGCATTCCCCACAATTTTCAAGGACAAGATGGATGCACCTCCTTTCTTACTCACCCTACGAATGTTTGGGAAGAATTTACATAACTGCTTAATTGATTCTAGGGCATCGTGCAACGTCATGCCCTTGTCAATTTGTCGAAAGTTGGGAATGGTGCCCCAGATCACCAACCAAGTGGTGATACAATTAGATAAAACTGAAGTCAAAGTGATCGGCGTGCTCAAGGACATACACATTAAATTGGCTGTAGATCCAAGGATACAAGAACACATCGATATACACATGATGGACATCCCTGAGACCTATGGAATGTTGCTGAGAAAATAATGGACCCAATGCCTGAGGGGTTGGTTGGCTACGAACTTCACTCAACTCTGGCTATCTTGGAGGGGATTGAACAACCAAATCAAGATAGATGCCAAACCAAAACTTAAAAGGATGATCACAGAGTATAATGCTCCTAATGAATTAATGTTCATGCAAACGGACTTAGGCACTTACTAGATGGACGACATACTCATGTTTTAGATCTAGGATGGCAGAGACTCAGACCATAGCCCCATCTATGGCCTCCTAGAGTTATCTATCGATGATTATATCTTTAAAAACTTTATCAACAATATGACCACAATCCTAAAACACCTGGGGAAGGATGCCGACCCAAACATCTTATTGTTACTAGGATACTACCGACTACACCAAGTAGGACATTCAGAATTCACATGCCCCAAATCTTAGGAGGAACTGTCCCAAGTATTAGCTCATATTACCCTACTTGAGAAGGTGTGGGAAGTACATGCAGTGGAAGAAGATAGCTTCAAGGTGGAAAATGAGAGTCACTCCATGACAAAGGAAGAGAACCCAGCCCATCAAATCATTTCAAACCTAAATCAAGACAATGAATCAGAATCAGATGGAAAAAGTACTCCCCTAAACATACTTAGTGACAGGAGTACATCTAATGATAGAGCATGTCCCCCTTACAAAGGAATACTAGAAGACAGGTGGTGAAAGTGCTAAAACCCCCAAACCCAGAAATACCCAAAATGCGGTAGAATTAACCTCTTTTGACAATGATGGAGAAAAAGGGCAGAAACTCAAAACCAAGGGCTCTCCCAAGAGAAAATCAGCCAAGTATAACCCTACTAAGCAACCCTAGATATTGAAATTTAACTTCGACAGTTCCAAATGTAAATAGAGATCAGGTATGAGGATTGAATTGATAAACCCAAGAGGTAACTCTTTCTATGCCGCTTATAGGTTACAATTTCTATGCACTAAAAATGTTGTAGAATATGAAGTGTTGTTCCGTGGACTTCTCCTAGCCCACAAAAAGGGAATAAAAATCCTAACGGTGGAAGGGGACTCACAATTGGTCATCAAGCAGATCCGTAGTTAGTATACTTGCAATGATAAGAGGCTCTCAGCCTACCAAAATAGAGCATGGGACCTGATCATTGACTTTGACACTTTCAACATCAAAACCATCCCATGAATAAAAAATGTTGTCACCGACACCCTAGCCGTATCAGCCAGTTCATTACATCTAATGGAGAAATCCAAGCTAAAGAAATTCTCAGTTGAACTTGTTGCGGCCCCGGCCATTCCAGACAACATCACTAATTTTTAAGTCTTCCAAGATGATCAACACATCTTGGAGTTTATCATGTGTGCCGGTGTGTTCGAAAAATAGATCATAGATGAGGAAAAGGAAGGTGAAGAAGTAGTTAAACCTGAAGACCCCGACGATCAAGGTATCATAAATCTAAGGACCAATGTCATACCCAAAGGGATCATGGAACTAGAGAGGATTTTTTACAATGACAAGACTACAATAAGGAGGCACCCGGATGTAATGCCTAATGGTAAAGAATGTGATACATACAACCTTGGCACAGAGGAAGAACCAAGAGAGGTTCACATCAGCAAGGTAGGGACCAAAAAAGAAAAGGATAAAATGGTCCAGCTCCTCACTGAATATCAAGATGTTATAGCATGGAGCTATGAATAATTGAAGACATATGACACCTCAGTCATAGTGCACAACATCCCTCTAAAACTAGACTCCAAGACTTTTAAGCAACAACAAAGGCCTGTGAACCCTACTATGGAACCCTTGATCCAAAAAAGTTCAAAAGTTACTCGATGCCATAATCATCTTCTTTCCAGTTTGACATTCCACTTGTGTTGCAAACCTAGTACATGTGAGAAATAAAACTAGAGAGATTAGATTGTGTGTGGATTTATGGAACCTTAACAAATCTTCTCAAAAGGACAATTATTCACTCCCATCTCTTGATGAAGTGCTGAAAAAGGTCAATGGGTCTCAAATGATGTCATTTCTTGATGGCTACTTAGGTTACAACCAGGTGATGGTGTAAGAGGAGGACATGCTGAAAATGGCATTCACAACTAAATGGGGAACCTTTACCTACCACCGGATGCCTTTCGAACTGATTAACGTCAGGGCCACTTTTCAGAGGGCAATGAACATAGATTTCAAAGGACTAGTTGGGAGGTGTATTATAATCTACATGGATGTTCTCACTATCTTCTCAAAACAAAGAGCTGACCACTTAAATGATCTCAGAAAATGCCTTCAAAGATGCAGGGAATTTGGGATTTCCCTCAATCCCAAAAAGTGTGTATTTGGGGTAACTGAAGGCAAACTCTAGGGACATATCATCTCCAAAAATGGGATAGCCATAATTCCCAAAAGGGTAGAGGCCATTCTAAAAATGATACTGCCACATAGCCACAAAGAGATGAAATATTTCTTTGGGATGATCAACTTCGTGAGGAGGTTCATTAGTGGCTTCGCAGAGATAGTAAAATTGTTAAACGACATGCTCAAGAAAGACGTCAAGATTGAATGGACCCTCTTGGAAAAGAAGTCTTTTGAGGATATTAAAAGTGTCATTGCTATGAAACCAGTCCTTATCATCCCTGACTACACCATCCCTTTCAAGGTTTACTCTTTTGCATTAGAACACTCATGCGCAGACATCCTCACACAGAAGAAGAATTGTGAAGACGAAAGACCCATAGCCTTCATGAGTTTCCCTTTCAAAGATGCTAAACTTAGGTACCCAAACTTGGATAAACAATCATTTTCTCTCATCAATGCGGTAAAGAAGTTATGACATTATAGCTTGAGGAGCAAATTCATTGGGATAGTTCCTGACGTAGCCGTGAAGTCTCTTTTCATGCAGAATGAGCTGGGAGAGCGAAGAGGAAAATGGATGGCAATCCTCCAAGAGTTTGACCTTGAAATCCAACCAATGAAACTAGTAAGAGGCCAAAGCCTGATGAAGCTTATCTCTGAGGTTGAAGAAGGTCTAGTCTGCCAAACCTACACCAATCAAGGTGTGATCACTGATGTATGGTATCAAGACATAGTGTACTATTTATTGTAGAATAGTTGCCCAGAAGAGATGAATGGTTCCCAGAGGAGATCTTCAAGAATAAAAAATAGCTCCTACATGTTGAAAAATGGACAACTGTATAAACGCAATTATGAAGGTTTGTACCTAAGGTTCTTAGATAGACTTGAGGCAAAGCAAGTCCTAGAAGACTTTCATGAAAAATATGGAATGGGGCATGGATCAGCTGACGCGACTACTCACCAAATATTGAGGGTGGGATATTTCTGGCCTACAATATTCAAAGACACTAGCAAGCATGTGAGATCTTTCCACACTTCCTGAACTAGCGCAACTCAAGAGAGAAATCTAGAAATGCCTTTATAGCCAATATACGAGGTACACCCATTCACCCAATGGGGCTTAAATTTTTTTAGAGTAATTAAACCCCCTTCATCTATAGGACACAAGTTCATTTTGATAGCTACTAACTACTACACACGTTGGATAGAGGATCAAGTACTGAATAATTGTACTACGGAGGTCATGACAAAATCTTTGGAGGAGCACATCATAACTAAGTTTGGGATGTTGTTCTATCTAGTATGTGATAATTCTCCCTCTTTCTCTTCTTCCTCACTCACACAACAAGCCTTCAAAAACTAGGTAATCCTCAAGTTCTCTTCAAATTATTATATGCAAGGTAATGACGTAGCAGAGTCTACAAACAAGAACTTAACAAAAGTGATCAAACACCTCCTAAATGACAACCCCAGGGATTGGCACACACAACTGAAATACTCTTTGTGGAATGATCACGTAAGGATCCAAATTGCCCTGGGGATGTCTCCATACCAACTGGTCTATGGTTTACAACCAGTCTTCCCTATGAACTTAAAAATCCCAATCCTGAGATTCATGGACCAATATGTGGGAGGAGAAGATCAAGTACAAGTCAAGTTCATGAACCTCCTTAACCTAGAGGAGAAACAAACATTGGCTTTGGAGAATGTATCAAAGCATCAAGCCATAGTCAAGAGGTGGTTCAACAAGAGAGCTACCATTAAATCCTTCAGGATCTCTTACCTTGTCTTCATGTGGGATAAGGCAAAAGAAAATTTGGGCAGCCATACCAAGTTCCAAAGATTGTGGATAGGCCCTTATCAGATATCAGAGATCTTGTGGGAAAACACTTTTAGGATCAGTACATTGAATGGAGAGTTGACCCCATTTCCAGTCAATGGAAAATTCCTCAAACACTAGTTTGGATCCTAAGCGGGAATGCCTTCCATCCCTTGTACCATAGTCCTTTATTTTGGTTCTTTTCTTTTCTTTCCTTTTTATTTTTTTCGTTGCCCTCTCCGTCAGTCCTTTCTTCCTTTCTTTGTCAGGGCTTGTTTTTTTGTTTTGGGTCGGTGTGTTCTTGGATCTATTCCAAGGTAGTTCATAGATCAGAGCAAATGTATTTTTTAGTCAATTTATCCAAAGAGACGTAAAACATAAAGAACATTGTCCAAAAGGCAAAGTGGTGAGAGCTATTAGTGACGGACAAGAAGAAGTTCAAAACTTGGTCATCCTAATCATGAAACACACTAAAAAGAAACACTCGAGAGTGATGGTTTCTTGAGGATTTGTCAGTTGTTACTAGCACTAGTGTGTAGATTCAAGTACCCACCGATCCCAGAACCCAAGTCTGAATGAATGCAAAGGAAATAGCAAAAAAAAATAGTTGAAGAGAGAGGAAGAGAAGCACACGAAAAGAAAAGTGTCCCAAAGAGGCCACAAGTGTGACATCTGGGTGGTACAGCCTAATCATTTCTTAGATCAGATTAAATACAAAAAGATAATTTCATTGTTATGGACCTGAACACATGGAGTACATGAACATCCAAGGCTCGATACATTTCAAAAGCACACAGAAGAAATAAAATGATTGTCCAAAAGACAGAACTCTCAAAAGCAAGAAAGCTACAGCCTAACAGATAGAATGGACTTGGGTGACTATGACAACCTCCACTGGGGCTATGAATGCTTGATTGACATTAGAGAAAGGTTATACTTGGGATTTTGGGAAAACTTTATTGGGGCTATGAATGCCTCACTAGCAGCAAACCTCTTTTTGGGAAACCCTAGTCTACTTGGCAAAGGTTGGGAGCAGCTGGAAAATGTTGTGGTTACCATAATCAAGGGTCAAGAAGTAAATATACATGAAAACACACTAGGAAACCAATGGAAAACCTCAGATTGGAGGTCATTGAAAGATTTGTTCACACCAACACCTCTTGGCTTTGTTCTACTGCAAAGCTACAGCCCAGAAGAGTAATGATGATAAAGGAATGCCTTGGTGATTCCTCCTTTTGTCAGGGCTATTTGTTGTGGGTCCATAATAAACCCTTATTTTGGACTTCTGACCATGGGGACCCCCCCTTTTTTTGGTCTTTTTCCTTTTTTCATGTTTTCTCCCCCTCTAATCCCCACTAGGTCAGTCTCAAAAAGGTGTTGTCAGGATTTAGATAGAAGAAGATACCTTTTTTGGCCTTTCAGCCTTTCAAAGGACCAAATTCCACCAAAATACCAAAATAAATGAAAGGCCAAAATTTGGCCCTTTCAGTGTTTCAGCCTCCAAAAACACCAAAAGGAAAAAGATCTTTAGATTTGGGTTCTTAGTTTTTTAGACACTGAAACACTGAAAGCGTTGACATATGTCGCAGGTTATAAATAGTCTAAAGAGCCCTAATTTAATCACTTCACTCTTTTTTATCTCTAGCATTTCGAGAGCTCATGACTTTGGGATTCTTTCTCTCGCTCTTTGTGCCTGCTTGCCCCATGTCTTCAAGGTTCTTCATGTCATCCTCCTCTGCTCCTAGCTCCTTCAAGGTAGGATCTTTCTTCATTGTTTAGTAGTTTTTTCTCTCTTCTTAGTCTAGGTTTGGGGTTTTTTGTGAGTAGTGCTTGTCCAGCCTAGGGCGCGTCTGCTTCCTCCTCCCCTGGTCTCTTCAGGCCATTTTTCACCAGTTTTTGGCCCCTAAAAGGCCAAAAACTAGGTCAGTTTGTAGTCTAAGTGTCATTTTAGAGATTCATCTTTTTTGGCCTTTCAGACCTCCAAAAGGTCCAAAATGCCGACAAGTCTGAATCCCCAAAAGCCCTGTCTCCCTCATCGAGATTTCAAACTTTCAGAGTCCATAAACTAGTTCATATTTTTGGCATCCACAGAAACCTTTGTACTTTTGGATGTTGAAAAGTCCAATGAAGCTTGCTTGTCAATGATAGCTTTTTTTCTTTTTCAGCCTTCTCGGCCTTCGAACCCATTTTTGGTGCCCAAAACCCCAAAAGGGCCAAAAGTGAAAAAATTTGCATTCCTGGCTACTTAGAGAGATTTTACCTCTATTTTCTTAGATTAGTTAGCTTTATTTTAGTTTTTGTTCAAATAAAATACTGATACTTGGATGTTTCATTGCAGGAATGCCTGATAAAAAGATTGCATCACCCATGATGTACCTATACAAGGGGAACACTCCCCCTTCCAAAATTGGCAACAAGCACATTGAAATCACTGATACTGATATCCAGAATGTAGATTGGGATGACTTCCTGACAAGGTGTACCCAACCAGTCAGGAGATCAGAGGATTGTACATCACTGGTATTAGTAGGAATGGTCAACGCAGCATCCCACCCAGTGGCTGTGACCTCATCTAAACTGATTATGACCTTGGCAAACCATTATGACTCTGACAAAAGGGTGGTTTAGAATATAGAGGGCCAAGTAGTATTGGATATTAGGCCAGATGTCATAGAGGATGTCTTCCACCTCCACAAAGGCATAGACAAGTTCTATGAATTTTTCATAGAGAAGGGAAACTTGTGGTTCAATAACAAACGGGAAGAGGCCTATGATATAGTCAATAAAAATTACCTCGAGCAACCTCTCCCCAAAAATAAGCTGGACAAGGTAGACTTAAGGAGGGGATACATGAAGGATGATATCAAGGCAATCATAACACTGGTAAGCCGAGTATATGGACTACCACAATCCTCCCAACTAGATAATTGGATGAATCCCCTGATAGAAAGAATCAGAGGCCATAGGTCTAGGTTCAATCGGGGGACCATCATCAGTGACAAGTTGGATGAACAACTGGTGGCAGTGAAACACAACCCCAAGTTTTATATGAGTACCTATGTGGTGTACCTATTGGAAACATAGGACAACTACCCAGGACTCATCAAGAGGGTAAACCTAAATGATCCCAATGCATGGTCTCACATCATTTACCCCCAGTTACAGAAAAGGGAAAACATGTCAAAGGACAGTCCAGACTATAGGATAGTCAACGACGCCTTCATTTTTGCAATCATCTGATCCATTAAGGGTGATTTTGCAAAAAGGATGTCAGAAGAAGTAGTTGCCAAGTTAAGGGCCATAAGGGCCTATTAAATACAATTCATAACCTTCACTTACATTTGGATAACAGGATCAACTTTGAAACCAAATAATTTTCCTAGGTATCCATCTGACTAGATAATCATTTTGGAGATGGCCAGGCAACTCGCAGATGCATATGAACACATAAAGCACAAGAAGAAGCACTGTTGGGATTTTCCCCTCACTGGGACCATATACCCTATAAGATATGAAGGTTTATAAATATTTGGCCTTTGAATGGAATGACTATCTCCTACAGCTTTACAAGATACTGCAAACTCATTTTGACCCTATAGGCACTTACAACAATATTATTGGCAAGTTCTACATTCACAAACCATAATTAGAGGATCACTGCATGAACTATGTATATGATCATGAGGTTAGAATCTGAGGTTATTGTAGAATGACTCTTACCTTGGAAAAGGAAGTCATAAAGACTCCTGTTCCCCAAAAAGTTTGGGAGTATGATTCAGATGAGGTCTTGGAGGCCATTTATAGAGATGACATAATATATGACAGGCCCATCATGAACGCAGAGATTGATAAGGATGAAAATGACAATATTGATTTTCGGGCAAGACATGTGATGAGAACAACAGAGGAATGGATTAAGAGACCCTATAAGATGAGCCCAATACCTATGAAAATTTTGATGCATCCACCTAAGAAGGCAGATAAATAGCACGGGGAGAACAATACAGTGTTACAATACAAGAAGGCACCACCACAAAAGCTAAGCATGGTATATGGCCATGAACGTACAGTGGAGTATGGGTCAAACTTAAGGCACAAGGCTCCTAAGACAAGAATGACTAGGAAAATAGATCCTCCCACAGGGCTAGCACAGGTTTCACCAGATGCAGGACCCTCCACTTTTGGACAATCTTCTCCTGCCACCGGAAAGGGCAAGAGGACCTATAAGAGGAAGAAAGCATTTGTGTCTCAGCAATTAGAAACTATACAAGAGTAGCCATAGGAAGAGGAAGAGGGAGAGATCCCTCTAGTCAAAAGGACAAGGTCTCAAAAAAGGAGAGAAAAGGAGACTAGTAGGAAACACCAAGAGGATCCTAAAGAGAAAGATAACCCCTTGGATGCTCTAGGATCAGATGAGCTCCAAATGTCATACTTTGAGGGTCTGGAAGGTTTTTTGGACCTAGGCCAGGATACGCCAGGTTATGCAACTGGGTATGAGGTAGGTGGTCCTTCTCTTTTTCAACCACAGGTAACCCTAACTCCACCTCCCAATCATTTACCAATCCAAAGCCAAATATACCTATTGTGGGAAAGAGATCTAAAGCAGATCAATGGCTCAGGAATCAAGAGTCCCCAATCACCCAAGAGGTACTGATTAGAAATGATCCCACAATAGAAACCATTATTGTTACAAAGCCCCCTCACATTCCTGTTCCACCACCATTTCTCCCAACTCCAACTACTCTTCCGCTTCCAATTCCAAATCTCCCAAAACCTACTCTACCTCCATCAAGCCCTTTGCCTTGCCACATCCTGACCCTTGGAGGATCAGTAACTGTAGAGGCTATGTCACCTTTTGAAACCACATTAAAGGTCATGACTGGTCTCAATACCAAAGTGTTGGCTAGTTCCTCAGGAGATGAAGACAAAGGCTAGGAAAAACAAGATAAGGCAATGGAAGTAGAAGACAAGGCAGAAGAGGAAAGAGAAAAGGAAGAAGAGCATCAAGGAGAAATGAATGAAGGCGAACAAAGATAGGAACATGAATAAGGGCTAGATAAAGAGGTGACTCCAGGGTCCCAAAATTTGGATTCAGTTCTTTAGGCTACCCCATATGAGCCGGTCACCACATCTAGTAAGCCTACATGGTTTACTAAAGAAACCCAGTTAAGGAGAACTTATACAGATGAGGATGAAGGGGAAAATATAGATATAGCATCCTTAGGGAAAGATTTTCATCAAACAAAGATCATATTACCAGTGTGGACAATGTCCTATGTCACTCAAGACACTAGGGGGAGCTAGAAGGAATAGGTTGTAGTCCCATTTGCTAGTACCTCTCAAACACAAGAAACTCTAGAAGACTATACATTTGAGGAGGTAGATTTGGGGGAACCCACCAGGGAAGGGAGTAAGACACTAGCTGCCTTAGGGATTAAACATGCTTTGGGTTTCATGAGTAATGATGAGGAGACCATAAAATCCTTGACAAAATAGAATGAAGCCTTGAAGAAGTTCAGTCACAAAATGGTTGGTCCTATTGATCCCAACTTCCTAGAGGCCTCATTACAGGAAGTGTTAGATAAGAGAAATACCTCAGACCTATTGGGAGGGTTAACACCATCCTTCTGTTAATCTCTAAATTATGTTGATGATTATTTCCCAATACTTCGTCATTTCATTAGGCAGTTTTAGTTGGCTATCACTGTGGCCGAGCTAAAACTATGCAAGGCCGAGCAACATTGCCGAGCAGTTTTCAGTTTGCCTAGTTACATTTCTGAACTGAGTTACTTTTTCGAGCCAAGAAGGATATAGGGATATTAAGTGCCAAGTGACAGACAGTCAAAGTGCCGAGTAGGATAGTTTTTCTATACTTATCAGGAATGATACAAACTTCAAGGATAAGTGATCCGGACGACTTGTATAAGCTTTTTTGGCTGACTTATGTATGCATTTAATATTCTTATATGGATTTAGTTATGCATCTAATTGTTTTATCCTATGCATGACTCATTGTAAGCATTAATTGTAATACCATCATGGTATGGGTATTGGATCTTGATCATTGATCTAGATCTCACTGTCAGATCTATATAGATATATTAGATTGCTTCGAAACCCTATTTTGGTGTGTGTGCAAGAGGCAGAAGAGTAATTTGTTGAAGTGACTGAATTTTGAAGAGAAATGTAAAGAGGGTTATTTTGTTCAGAAGAAGAGATCAAGCAGAGCATAACACAGTGAACAACAGAGTAAAGGTATATTAGATTATAAGATCAGAAGAGATACTAAAAAGAGGAGATCCATCATCAGCATCAGAGTGCATATCAAAGGATCAATACTTGAGTCTTTTTAATTATTGTATCAGGTGAAAATCTCTTAACATAGTGGTTTTAGCAGGCCTTTATTTATCTCTTAACAGAGTGCTTACTTTATTGTAAGTTTAAATCCTTTAATAGGGTATATTTTAATGATCTAAAGCTTTTAACAGAGCAGACCTCTAATAGGGTAGATTACATTTTTTAATCAAAAATTGTAACCTTAATAGGTACACTTTATTACTATAGTAGTAGAGACTTTTGTGGGTGTCATCCCCACCCCAGTTTTACCTATTTGGGTTTCTGGGTTACCAAGTTATTGTGTTATGTGTTACTTATTTCATGGTGTGGATGCTATTTGAGATTACATTAGATTCATTT
>MU225810.1:120404-166499 GCA_018584345.1 Thuja plicata | reverse complement strand
CAGAACGAAGCACATTGATGTGCAATTTCACTTTGTGAGAGATATGGTGGAAGATGGAAAGGTAAATTTGGAGAAGGTAGATACTATGAAGAATGTTGCAGATGCATTAACGAAACCAGTGGGCACTACGAAGTTTAGATGGTGTTCGGAGTCTATGGGCCTTTTGGCCTATATCGGTTAGTTCCTGTTATGTTCCTATTGCTCTTACAAGGTGTTCGACAAGTGGGAGAATGTTAGGAATAAGGTGTCTCAACCTTGGATAGTTCCTATTCTTATTATTTGTTTTGTAAAATTTATTTCTTGCAAATAATGTAATTAAGTGTGAGTGTACATGTCTAGTTGGCATGTTGATGTGTCACTCCACTTGATGTGTCAGCATCTTGAATTGTGTGTAAGGAGATCATGGCTGAAATAGTTATGACGGATTCCTATGACACGTAAGAGCTATTTCTAGGAGATTTCAATGATAGGTGAAGACATGCAATGACATGTGGCAACTAATAAAGTTGAGTATTGTACACTCTTCCAATCCTTGATCCCAACTGTGGGGTTTGGGGCATCACCCTGAAATTTTTTTTTAGGGTTCCTATTTTCTTGGAGAATGGTAAAACCCTAATACGACTATCTTTGGGAGTTGCCCTAAAAAGGAAAGTGCAATGATATAAGCATTTTTTAGGGTTACAAGAAAGGATACAAAAAGAGTGTATTGTTGGTATAATTGGGTGCTACTGGATTTGTCTATGTGTGTTGTTGTCTCCTAAAAGAACTTGTATTGCAAGTGTGTTATAACCGTTGTGTTGAAGATAATACATTGTGTAGGTTTTGGAGTGCTGGGGTTTTTTACCGAAAGGTTTTCCCCAAGGTAAATCATTGTGTCATTCTCTATTTTCTATATGCATGGTATATGGTTGCAATATCTTTGTTAAAGTAGTTACCGAATCTAAAATTATAAGGATTTAAAAGAATTTGCACAATACTTTCCTTTAGAGAATAGTGCAAGAAGCTATTTCTGCACCTGAGTTTCCTTAGAGTTTGTTTTAAGTGTTTAATTTTGAAGATTTGATTCACTCCCCCTCTCAGTATCTTACTTTCCTATTATTGTATTCCCAACAATTAGTATCAGAGCAAAGTTCTCTAAAAGGTTATAATCAGCTTGAGAATACAGATCTTGAGATGGAGATCTACAAGATGGGTAAAGTCATTGAGAATCAAAAGATTGATGTTCAGCTAGCACTCCAACAACTTGAGTTTGCAAGACAAGAATTAAAGAAGTCCTTGACTACAAGGAAAGATTTGGCCAAAAAAATGAATGACACTCATTATCAGGAAGAAGACACCATAAATCTATTTCAGAATGGAGATTCTACTGAGAGAAATGCAGCAATAGTAGATCTACTGGAAAAGAACAGTGCACTATGTGAAGAAGTCAAAAATTTGAAAAAAGAACAAGAAGCCCAATCAATAATAATGTGTGAAGTCGTTGAATAGAAAAATAAATATGAAGATGACAAGGCTATGGCAGAAGAAGACAAAAGATTGATGACTACCAGACTTGATGAAAGAACACATGATGTGCAAACATTGACAGTTAATCAAGTAGACATGGCTAATCAACTACTACTTGTGAATTAGGAGATCAGTAGGAAAGACTTGGAGATTGTTAATCTTAGATCTGAGAATAGTCAATTGAAAGATGAATTGAGATCTGAGAAAGAAATCAATAATAGAGTGAATGATCTGAATGCAGCTATGAACTACTTTGAACAACTGGTGGAAGCATCAAGAAGACCTAAAGATTCTTCTGGGTTAGGTCACACTGAACAACATACAACCACTAAAGATGGAGAATAATCTAGGATAGGTGAAAGAAAGAATTCAAAACCAAGAAACAAGAAACCTATTTGTCACCACTGTGGAAAACCAGGTCATACAACAAACATTTACCGAAGCAAGAATGGTAAGTCCAATCCAAAAACTAACTTTAATGGTTATTGCTTTAATTGTAATAAGTTTGGACATCAAGCACGTGAATGTAAGGCAAAGGCAAGTAAAACACCTAGATTCAATGGTAATTGTTATAATTTTCACAAATATGGTCATAGAGCACAAGATTGTAGATCCAAAGGTAAACAGTAATGGACATCAAAGGTACAAGAGAAATCACCAAGAAAAGGCAATACTTACAATTGGGATTACAACACATGGCATAGTTGTCATTACTGTGGTGAGTATGGACATGTTCCAAAAAATTGCATAAGGACACATTTCAGAGGTAAGTCCAAAAGTTGGATGAATGGAAGCTTAGTTTGTCACAGTTGTCTGAAAATTGGTCATACAAGGAAAGATTGCAAGACTAGAGTACCAGCTCCTACTATCAAGAAAATTAGAGAGTAGATAAACAAGACATGGGTTAAGAAGTCTGAACCATGTAGCAGTGAAGCTAATGAAGCCGATGTCACCCAATCCAATGGATCAGGTGATCACATCATCTCCAACTAAGAGAAAGAGGTATGTAAGGAACTGTATTTAAAAATTATTATCTTACATCAGTTCCTAACATAAAATGTACAAAAGTCCATATTTGCATATGCTAAGATGCACCAAGACATATTTTTGAAGACAAATGCCAAGATGAGAAAATTGCACTATAAGTGTCGAGTATCTATCACGGACACTAAAGCTGAGTTCTTTAGTGAGTGTCGAGTTTTGTTGGCCGAGTAAAATTCTGTGAAGGCCGAGTGTAGTGAGCTGAGTGGGATGCAAGTTGTGTTAAAGCCAAGGATAGATGGCTTGCACTAACTCAATGGGTATAACATTCAATGCACACCTACTTTTACCCTTCGAAGCTTATAAAGGATGTACAGTTGATATTTCATTTTTACCTTGCGATTTTACTATTTGTCGAGTGATTGAAGCGATTTACAGAATTGATCTTAACAAAGCTAGGAACGAAGATTTCATTAGTGTTCCATTGAAAATCTTAAAGTGAATAGTGAACAAAGAACAATGTGAAGCATCACTTGCTGAGGTATTTTGTTTTCCATCTCTCAAACCCTAAATTTTAGAATTATGGCTGCAAGTTCTTCCGCACTAGCTAAAAGTATGGAGGTAGAACTAGAACAAATTTAGTTGATTTAGAGTGATGAATGTGAACCTCTCAACTTTCGAGCCATCCCTGAAAGTGCAATATAGAGTGATTTTATGGGAGCCCTCTCATCCATTCCTCCCAAGGTACTTATGATTCATGCTGTTAGATCATGTTATATGGTTAAAATTGGAGAAGTAGGTGATAATTAATTAAGGAAATCCTACTGCAAACTATGTGAAAATGGAGTTCTAAAGCCATAATTCAAACACTTAGCCAAAAAAGGGTTAACTCGTGCCCTAGATTTTCCCCAAGGTTTCAAAGATGAATGGATTAAGGTTATCCTTAGCCGAGTTCATGACATGAGCATGTGGCTAGATAATGGACCAGTCAAGATCACTAGAAGCATGATTCATTAGGTGACTGGATATCCTATAGTGAATGGAAAGTGGACCATGAGGGATTACAACAAAGAGGAAATTACATTTAACACTAGAGCAGTATGGAATAACAAAGGTATGACTATCTCTACAATTACTGACTTAGAACTTGACTTTGGAGTAAGGGTAATTGCGCACAAATTCTATCAGTCCAGCAGATTGGACAGTGTTCCCTGTACAACAGTTGATCAGGCATGGAAAATTGTGAAGAAGATTCACACATATGATCTTGCCAAGCTACAACAGACACAGTTAGCCAAGAATCTTGCATCAATTGGAAAGGCTAAGAGCTCGTCATGTAAGTTTGGTTCTTTACTAGTTTGTATATTCTTCTACATTCAGGATACATTTCCTACACTGGGAAATATTGTTTGGAAAAAGGATAGGCCCATAATAGTTCAGATTAGTGAATGTATAGAGAAATTAGGAAGTAATTTCAATAGCATTATGGGTAGCTATTTTGTGGAATTCAAGAAGAGAATGAGATTAATGACTAGGATTCCTAAGTCACTAGTGGAGAAGCACTATGAGGAAATTTGTTTTCTAGTTGATAAAAATAACAATTATATCAGGGCAATGACTCCTAGAATAACATGTTTAGAGACATTTCCATATGAGATTAATGTTGATGAAGCATCAGCTACCATCACTGCACTCCTAGCGGAGGCAATTGACACCACAATAGAGAGATTTGGAAACTTTGATGAAGCAAAGGCTAAGATCTCTAGAAGTTTGAATGAAGGAACTATGGAAAGGAAAAGAAAGAAGATAGTGAAAAATATGAAGAAAAATGGTTGGCTTAGGTAGTGATGAAGAACCTGAGGATGCACCTCTAGGTCTAACCACTGGACAAGGTGAGGATATTTCTACTGAGGAGGAAGCCAGTGCATCAGAAGAAGTTTTAAAGAAAGCTAAGGGCAAGAAGCCATCAATTGTCATAGTAACCAAGCCTAGCCGAGCCAAACCCAAAGTTACACCTCCTACAGATAATCGTCCAAGGACAAGAGCATCTACTATCACTTCCCTAGTAGAAGTGCAAAGAAAAGTATATGGTAAGAGAAAAGTTGCAGAAAGTACTTCTAGTAAGGAAGCAAAGGTTGCTCCTAAGGCTGAGCCAAGTGAGCCAGCAAAGAGACCAAGAAGGAAATTAAATTTGAGGCCAGATAGTGATGAGAAGTTGATAGAAACTGATGAACCCTCAAACATACCTACAACTTAGTTCAAGAAACCAGCAAGCATTGATGAGGTATGTGATACTTTAAGGAATTTAGCATTGTTAGCAACATTTAAGTTCATCAAATATGATAAGTTGAAAATAGAAGATAGGCACAAAGTTCAGGAAGCACTCTTGGACATGATGAGTACCTTCAAATTGACTCCTACAGAGATAGGAAATCATGTGCCTGATGAACTATATGAATTTTTTTCAAGCAAATGGGAATTTTCACTTTCCACTGAAAGACAGATCAGGGAAGGATCCCTTGCCAAAATAATACCTGACTTAACCTCTAAATAAAGAGTCAAATTTATTGAGGAGTAAAAGAATAGGTTTGTACCAAAACTCAGAGGATATGCTATGCTGAAGAACGACATAGAAGGTGTAGTACAGCAAAGCACAAGGATTTGGAAAGAGATTTTTGGACTGATCATTCCAAAAGACAAGAAATCTGGTGAAGGGATGTCCGAGCCAAAGGCACAAGAAGTTGAAGAAAAGACTACCCCTGCACCATAGATAATTAAAGATCAAATTACAGAAGAAAAGGACATGACCAAGGATGCATTAGGTGTAACAAACTCTGTTGATCTGACTACAGACAGTCCTATGAATTATATAGTTGATGATCTAAGCAATTTGAATGTCGAGGAACAACAGATGCTGAGTGGAAAAGACACTGATTCACCTATTAAGGAAATTGATACTGAAGAAGAGAAGTCCACTGCATTTGGTGAGAAAATTGAAGTTGGCAGTATTCAGCAAAGTGAAGGACAATAGCAAGAAAATGAACAAGAGGTAACTTCAAAAGATCCACCTATTTTAGAGGTTGTGAAGACATTTTTAGATAGTGGAGTAGTAACAGTAGATGTTGTTGATAAGCCTAAAGAAGAAAAGGTAGCACAAGTGTTGGTTGAGCTACCACACTTTGCATCATCCACTCCCACAGGTCCTAAAACCAGTGGTATGCCGAATCCACAAACTATATTGATAGAATTGAAGGAGGCATTGGATACTGAAAATATCAAAGGGAAAGATATTATATTACCGAGCATAAGTTCTCCAGAAATGAAGAAGAAGAAGATCTTGAAGAACTCACATATTTTAGATGTAACACTAGATGAAGTTATTGTGATTCCACAATGGGATCCCAATGAGTTATCTTTTGAACAAATTGGGACTCTTCAAGAGTTACTTAAAAGGAAGAAGAGACAAGAAGAGATGAAGATAGAACAAAAGAAAAAGCAGGTGTTGCATGACATCAAAGACATATTTACAAAGGCTTTTGACTTAGAGGATGAAATGCCTCAAGCTCCAATCATAGATCAACTAGTCACCATTGTATAGAAAGTAATAGATGAGGACATAGACAGCAATGAGAAGCTTCTACAATGGTCCTGGAGAAGATTTGAGAGAAAAGTTCTAGAGAAGATCTCAGAAGAGATAGCAACAAAACAGGTTGAACTTTTTGTTCTTGTAAAGACCTTAGAGAAAGTTATAGCTAATGTTTATTCTTTGTATAAGAAGTTATGTGATGTTCAATTTTTCACAAAGGATAATTTACAGCTTGTTGAGAAGATATAGTTAGATATGAGATCAACTGGTACTACTTTAGGTAAAGATACTACCTCTAGTTCTTTATATTTTAATAAGTTGATAAATGCACAAAGGAGAATAGCCAAGCTTATGACTGAAGATGGTCAAATAAGGGCCAATTTGATAACCATTCAGACAAGCTTGTTGCCTCATTTGGAGGTAATATAGAAGGAACTCTCAAAAGCTAAGGAGTTATCACAGAGCAGTACAAATCTATCGACTACAGATAGTTTAGTGAGTCTAGCTGTCGAGCTAGAAATAAAACTGGAAGTTATGAAGGTTGCAAAGGAAAGCTAGGATACAACATTTGAATCCACAATGTAGCTTCATAAGCAATTTTTGGATAAGTACAACTTAACCCCACCAGCAATTAGTGACAAAAATAAGGGGGAAGTTAGTACTACAGAAGGAGGAAGTTAGTAAAGAGTTATGAAAGGACACATCATTACAGCAAAGGTACACTTGTATATAATTTTTGAAGGCATTGTAAAATTTTTGTATAAGTATATTCCTAGGGGGAGTACTTAGCGTACTTAGGAAATATTTTGATGAAATGTACATAAGTAATGATAAGTGTTTTTGCCACTAATATCAAAGGGGGAGATTTTTAATCTCTAAGTTCTGTTGATGATTAGTGCCCAACACTTAGTCATTTCATTAGGTAGTTTTAGTTGGCTATCACTGTGGCCGAGCTAAAACTATGCAAGGTCGAGCAACATTGTCGAGCAATTTTCAGTTTGCCTAGTTACATTGCTGAGATGAGTTACTTTTCTGAGCTGAGAAGGATACAGGGATATTAAGTGTTGAGTGACAGACAGTCAAAGGTGCCGAGCAGGATAGTTTTTGTATACTTATCATGAATGATACAAACTTCAAGGATAAGTGATCTGGCCAACTTGTATAAGCTTTTTGGGCCAACTTATGTATGCATTTAATATTCTTATACAGAGTTAGTTATGCATTTAATTATTTTATCCTATGCATGACTCATTGTAAGCATTAATTGTAATACCATCATGGTATGGGTATTGGATCTTGATCGTTGATCTAGATCTCACTGTCAAATCTATATAGATATATTAGATTGCTTTGAAACCCTATTTTGGTGAGTGTGCAAGAGGCAGATGAGTAATTTGTTGAAGTGACTAAATTTTGAAGAGAAATGCACTGAGGATTATTTTGTTCAGAAGCAGAGATAAAGTAGAGCATAACATAGTGAACAGCAAAGTAAAGGTATATCAGATTATAAGATCAGAAAAGATACTGAAAAGAGGAGATCCGTCATCAGCATCAGAGTGCATATCAAAGGATCAATACTTGAGACTTTTTAATCATTGTATCAGGTGAAAATCTCTTAACAGAGTGGTTTTAGTAGGCCTTTATTTATTTCTTAACAGAGTGCTTACTTCATTGTAAGTTTAAATCCTTTAATAGGGTAGATTGTAATGATCTGAAGCTTTTAATAGAGTAGACCTCTAATAGGGTAGATTACATTTCGTAATCAAACATTGTAACCTTAATAGGTACACTTTATTACTGTAGTAGTGGAGACTTTTGTGGGTGTCATCCCCACCCCAGTTTTACCTATTTGGGTTTCTGGGCTACCAAGTTATTGTGTTATGTGTTAGTTATTTCATGGTGTGGATGTTATCTGATATTACATTATATTCATTTATGTATGAATGTGGATCAGTTTGATTTAAGTGTTTAATTTTGAAGATCTGATTCACCCCCCCTCGCAGTATCTTTCTTTCCCATTATTGTATTTCCAACACCTTCATCAAAGAAAGTGCATATTGGAAGGAATATTTTTAGTAGTACGAGGAAGGTGCCATCAAACGGGTATTCAAACCTTATAGGTTTATTCTAATAAAAGCTACAAATTTGATTGATTTGATGAAAAATGAGAGTGGCCTCGAGTCTGAGACAAGAAAATGGTGAGCCGCCCTCCAAGATTTGTAGATCATTAAGAAACAATGCTTCCAAATTCTGGTAAAGATATATGAGGGTGAGGAGATAGACAATTTTGAGACTTGGATCAAGCGCATAATCAAGATAATTAGCATTTATGAAAAATGTCAAGCCTCCATATTAGAGAAGCATAAAGAAGCCTTGGAATGGGTTGAAGAAATAGATGTTTTCTTCATAGGGATCAACCTTGATTTGTACCAAGATGAAGCTAATACTATCTTACGGCCATCTAAAGAAGTGGTCCAATAATTTAGGGACATTATAGCAAGCGTAGAGACCAAGGAAGCCTTGCAGTAATTATTTTATTCAAAAGAAGAGATGACAAGGATGACAAGCCATGAAGAGGAGATCCAGTTCTTCACTTCTGAGCTAACTACCTTCCAAGAAAAGAAAGAATGAAAGTTCAACAAGGTGAAAAGAAAGAAGATAAATTATGAGGAAGTTCGGGAGGTCATACAGAGTCTCTGGGCTGCACACCCAGAAGAATTCCCAAACTAACCCCTTGGACCACTGAGCATTTTGAAGAAGTAATCTCCAGCACTTAATAGAATTCCCTAAGGCAAGTTTTGGCCTTTTGGCCTTTTGGCCCCTTCAGGACATGCAAGTTTTGGTATTTTGGCCTTTCGGCCCTACATTTTTTTGTCCTTTCAGCCTTCCAAATATTTTCACCTTATCGGCTTTCGACAAGTCCAAAATTTGGACCATAATTATGTTGTTTAACACTTAAAATTTTTGGGACACTAAAATGTTTCAGAGTAGAGGTCGAGGTCTGAAAATCTGGGTGTTTCCAGTGAGATCACATTTTTGCACAATAGTTGAACTTTAGATCAGATTGATGGTTAACTTGAGTTCATTTTGAAGGGACTAGGGGTCTCTTACCAGCCTCCATTGCTAGAAGAGCCTCTAGATGAAGAATCCAAGGAAAAATCAAAGAATCAAAAAGAAGACTCCAAGTTCTCAGAAGAAACCCTCCTTTTCTCTTTCTTTTCTTGGCGAGTTTGATGCTCCTTACAGGGGTGAACTGATTGTAAATGGATTTAAGAATCCATGCAATCTTTCTAGTATCAATTAGCAGTAGTTTCCCTTCAACAAAGTTCTAGTTTTATTTTATGTTCGTTAATTTAGACTCTCTGATGCCCTAATTTTAGCATTAGAGTTGTGGATCCAAAACTCTATATATTGTAATCACAAATCAAAGTAAAGGGTTGAATTCTAAATACAATAAAAATCTACATTTGGTGCTTCATTCGTGGTGTGTGAATTGCTTCTACCTATGCGAAATTATCGGATGCATGCTTGCATTATTCATTATTTTCAAAGAGGCTCTTGTTTATTGTGCTTTGGATTCTCGTTTCTTTTAATTAGATTTTGTTGTTATTTATTTACCTTGCTGTGATGAATGCGTGGAAAAGATCATCTTTGGGCTTTATGATAAATCCATCTTGTGGGTGGGCACACCTTGGTGGCTTCACAATTTGATAGATTTTGAATATCTTGTATGAGTGAATTCATCTTCTCTCCAAACGCTTGCATCCTTGGGGTATTGAATTGTGACTTGGTCTGATTTATGCTTCATGGGTTTGTTCCAAATTTCTTCATCATTCAATTCGCAAGGATGGATTTACAACAGTTTATGTCCGTAGGATTTCATTTTCAACACTTTTTTTTATTCCTTGTTACTTTAATCTCTTCAAATTTTCTCTTTAATTCTGAAAATCCACATCTTGAAATTATAATATTGCATTTTATTTACAACACCCATATTGCTTAAAATGGAAAATACCAAAAAAGAACCAAAGTGTTTTGTAGTTTGATGTCTTGAAGATACCAGCAAAGGCCTCCTCGTGAACAATCACATTTATCTTCAACTGAGTAGCCAAGTAAGTTGTGACCCGACCCCGGAGAACCTTGGGAATAACTTTGTTATTCTTTCAAGAGAGCAAATTGAATCTTGATATCCTAGCAAGTTGGCTTGTGTCAAAACAACGCTCAACAGGTTTGCTTACAAAGTGAAAAATGGTAGTGATGTCAATCTATAGAATGTTGTTTCAATGAACAAAACAAAGTGAAAATGAAGAATCTCTTACTAAACACACTACTATAATATAATGAGAAACAAAAAAGAAAATGCCATACATATACAGTGAAAAATATGCTACAATTCAAAGGATAGAAAGAACACATACTCTCAAATGTATCAAGATAATATTGTTATGACCAAAAAACATGAAAATATCAATAGCCTATTTAAACAAAGATGCTACTTCATGCTAGATAACAATAAAATATCAAGAACATAAAAATTCAAACTATTCATATGGCTATTTTCACCATGTTTGGATCAGTATGATAGAAAAGATATTACAACTACAAGAGTGCTAGATAAACGTAATGATGGCCAGTGTGAACAATGGCTCAATTTTAGCATGTAATAGCCACATCAAGTACACAAAGTAATCAAGGTCATGCCAAATAAAAGTAATAAAATTAAAAGCAAATGATGCCTTACAATAGTACCCTATTACAATATTCAATATATATACAATACTTCATAGATTGAAAGATACGGGGACCCTCAGGGAATCATGATAGATTATCCATATACAAAGGAATCCCTATTTTGTAGATACTTTTCAAGACCCAATAAATAGAAAATGGTTGTTACAAAAGCTAAGGATCAATGATAAGCATGAGTATAGTTACATATTCTTGAAGAAAGTGATCAAGGTGGAAGTGAAAGCTTTAATAGATAGTGATTGGTCATTTATAATAGTCTAATTTACTAAATATAGTACCTTCAAGGTACAATAATATACATCAAGAAAAATATAAGGACATAGTACCATTGAAAAATTCATAGAGCATAAGAAATAGGAGTATACCTATTATACAGTGGTATATCAAAGCATGAGGCACTGCTAAAGTCACACTTGATGATATTTTCATTTCTTTGTTTTCAAACACAAAAGTTCAATGATTAGATCATTTACTAGAATTAAGGTTATTATTATAAGCAATGTAATCCAATGAATAATGACTTCCATCAATGATGTTTCCTATCAAAAGTGATGCCATTATTTGAATACACAAATAAGCTAATTCGGAAAATAATAGGAATGTGTTATGCCCTGCATCCCTGTCACTACATTTTGTGTACAAAATGTTGGGTCCCCCCCTTTTTTTTTTTTTTGTTATTTTTGCTTGCGGTTCTTTCCTTGTCTCTCCTTTTGTTTTCTTTCTCCAGGGTTTTCTTCCCCATTGTCGTGCTTTGTTTGGTTGGTTTCTCATCTCCAGGAACCCAGTCCCAGAGGTTGTTCTTTGTCGGGAGCCGGACTCTGGACTCTGGGATTCTTTGCCACGATGTTCTTAAGGTGATCATCGTAGGAATCCCCAGGCCCAGGCTCTGGAGGTTTGTCTATCCAGAGATTGCTGGAAGCAGGTGGATTGCCTTTTTACTGCAGGTATAAATAGAAGTTATCTATCATTTTCACATTTACCGCGATTAAAACACTCACGCACTCAGAGCGATTTTGGAGCGATTTGCAGAGAATTAACGATAATCAATGCTAAATAATTTCATCCTTTTCAAGTGATTGTGAGTGCTTCGTAGTGGTGGGTCATGATCATTTGGTAGCTGTAGGTGTTGCAGAGCTTCCATGGTGACTTCTTTCCTCCTCCTTTCAGCATTCTCAGGTTGGTGTCTCTTTTCCCGCCATTTTTTTGTCTGTCTGGTGTTTTCCCTCTCCATTTTTGTTGTCTTTCGATTCTATTCATTTTCTCTTTCTAGTTTCGCCACCCGTTGGTGGGTCGGCTCTGCCAGAGGGTTGTCCACCCTCTGCGCAGGTGTGGTTGGCTTGTAAATAATGTAGAAAGTTGTATATATTTTGTGCTTGGCCTAGTTTCCTGCGGATGTCATTCTGCGGTGTATATGTGTAAATTCTTGTGTATATTTATTATATATCCTTCCATCCCCCATGTATATATCCCTCGGCTCTTCGTATATATCTTATGTATATCCTTCTAGACAGCTTAGCAAGATGGTCAAGTTTTCTGTGTCACTGGTTTTCTGCCTGTAAATTCGTTTCAGAGCAGAATACCACTTGTTTGAAACTCAGCTCTTGGCCGGTTTCAAATAGGTAGTTTTCTCTCTCCTCTGTAAAACTAGCCAGGTCCTCATTTATGTCCCATGCACATATTTAAATCTGTCTAAGTGGCCTTCACTTTTCATACATTCAGACAGTTGGCTCCGCCATCATCGCCATAACTCCTATTTATTACCTATACACGTGGTGCCCACGTGGGCCTAAAAATTTTCCTTTTTGCACACTCACCAACGGTTACTTCTCTGGGCTCCGGGTCTCCTACCATCATCCGTCCCGTGTCCTTACCAAATGCGATGAAATTCCCAGACCTGAATGTTCAGTCAAAATTTTAAGTTCATGTAATGCAGGTGCTTTTCGGGTTTTTTTTTTGAATGAAACTAACTTTTCAGGAAAAACAAGCATCACGGTGGTAAGATCTCCAGACCTTGGAGTATTTATTTATTAATATATTTTGATGGTCGCTTTGCCTTGCAGGTCTCTAGAGTACACTTCCAAACATGTCTGAAGCATCTGCATCCTCACCACCCGGAAGTCCAGAGTTACCTTCCACGACGGCTACCATGGCAGCTGTTAAATCCAAAATGGAAAGGGCCCTGGAAAAGTTGCCCCTAACCATGAAGTTTGTGCAGGATAGTGTTATCATGGGCTCAAAGATCAAGTCCAAGGTTAAAATCATTACCGACACCAGCATCGGGACATGGCTAGAAATGCATGCCTTAGTGAAAATGATGTACATCCAGCGACAGGGTAGAGATCAGCTGACCATCAATTTTGGGGACTCTAGGATCCTTAAGGTGGCTTGTTTCCCATGCTCTGTATAGTCTCCGAAGCTTATTCTAATGATGGCCGCCAATTACAACTCTTCTATTTGGGCTGTTATGCTCACAGCCATAGAACCCACCGGGTACCCTACTCCTCTGGTATTCCTCGACCCTGACACATTCCAGGCGGGTTTGGGGATCCCTCAATTTGACAAGCCTTCTGTGGTTACAAGGGCAGATGCCTTGGCCCAATTCACACAGTTAGAGGAGGCTGCCTGGATATACATGAACGTTCACTGGCTCAAGGTTCCAAAGAGGGACCTTAAGAGGATGAAGATAGAAATTCCCAGGTCTGAGTTCAAAGAGAGCATTCAAATGGGAATGATAGTGTTGGCCTGGGTCTTTAGGCAGCCCTCTGCCCAAGAATTTGCTAAATGGATGTATTATTTCCTCCTCGGCATCTCCACCAAGGAAGGATACTTCGACTGGGCAGCTATAATTTTGAACCACGTTGACTCCCAATTCCTCCAACTAGCCAGGTAAAAGAAATTTTACATGACTTCTTATGTTTTCTGGGCCCTTGCGCAGCAGAGGCCTTACGCCCATGGGCTTCTTAAAGATGGCATGCTCAGGATTTGCCCAGGACAAAAGGCACCGTGGGACCATTTCCTGTAGGTTCAATGGGAGGCCAGCTTCTCAAGTTTTTGCTGAGTAAATGATGTGTTTGTTTATTATCACCTGCTCACACCCACCTGGGACGCAAGATACTGCCTATCCACAGAGGCGATGAATTTGGTCCATAGCTATGGACATTATTACATCCAATTCCAACAACACACTTATATTAGGGTCACCGGCTTCTCCAGGAAACCCTACTTGTTACCCAAACACTATGGGGACAAGATTGTTCTATTGGAATACTGCAGGTAGATAATGGAGTTGCATGCACTCTTTGCCTTAAAGAAGGTAACCAATATTTCATTCCCAATCACTTGTGGGAACTACTCATGTAGCCTGGCCACCGCAAAAGAGGCAGATAACAAGCTTAAAAGCTACAACCTGGAAGAATTCAATTTGGTACAAAAAAAATTTGATCCGCACGGCAAGATTACAACGACACTTCCTTAGGCTTTAGAGCCTCATAACTACCATATGGAGGATTTCTGGGAAGATTTCCAAGACGACGTGGAGGTGCGAAACTAGCACTACATTAGGATGACGGTAGGCATGATGGAAAGGTTGAAGCTTGGGAGGTTCCTGGAGGACTTCTCAAATGTCGGCCCCATGATCGATCCCCATTGCAAAGTAAAGGGGATCGATACAATGACCCTCCCATCGGTAAATTGGGATGCCCAGGAAGGGCCAACAATTGAGGACTTCACCTAAGAGGTGGTCGAGCAAAGTCACACATACTTCAAGAAGGTGTGCCCTAGAAGTACCTATCGAGCAGCCTAGCCAGTACCAAAATTAACTTTGGGGGCCGAGACTTTTTCACAGGGAGTGGATAAAGGAAAAATAATAGATACAACCCCTCCTATGCAAGAAGTCCTCATAAAAGAACAAATAAAGTAGTCAGTGGCAACCTCCCAACAAATGAGGGAGAAGTTAATCACATGGCTGGCCACTCCAGTACTCATGGCCAGGCCAATTCGTCCCCCTCCCTCCCCATCATTAATGTCGTTAATGGTAAAGGTGACGGGGGTGGATCCAATAGAACAAGCAGCACTAAGGGATGCGGGGCCGCCCTTAGTTACCCGAAGAAAGAAGAGGCTTAACCAAAAGCCTAAGGCAGAGCCGAGGTTGGGTACGTCCCATACCCCACAAGTCGTGATCCTCTGTTCCAGTTCCCCAGAGCTGGAAAGAGAAATAGAGCCTGCCGAGGTCCTAGCTAGTCCTCCCTCACAGGAGGGATTTGATGATGTCTTTGCAACCGACGAGTTTGGGAACCTACAGGGGGACACCAGACAAACAAAGGTAGAGGTCCTAGCTGTGGAACAAGAGCCTACACAGGAGCAGAAAGAACAGATAGAGAAAAGGGAAGCGGAGTCAGAGATCGTCTGTGAGGCTCTGGAGATACAAAATCTAGGGGTGGACCAACAAAGGAAGAATGAACCAATGACCTCTGCTGGGGGAACTAGACCTACGGGAATAACTGTAACCCCAGCTGCCACATTCCAAGCACCACTCCTAGGAGTGACCTATGGGCAAGTAATCACCACGGCCCAAACTTTAAATCTTGGCCCAATACCACCACTATTGCCAAAGGATGTGCCGACAGAAAAGGAAACCCCGGTGGTAGATGCCGAGCAACAAGAAGAGCAACACGAAGAGGAAATCCCCAAAGAAGCCAACAGAAGTCTAGACAAAGCAATAGGAACAGAGGACAAGGCTAAGGAGATGGATGTTGTTGGGGAAGATATTACTGATAAAGAAGAAGACACAGGAAAAGGGACGGATGAGACCCACACCACTGAGGAAGAGTAGCCGCAGGGCACCGGAGAAGAGCCGAGAGAACCAACTTTGGAAAATAAGCCACCCCTGTCACCTCAGTGGTTAGTAGAGAGAAAGAAAAGAAAGGCTCCGTCCACTCCTGAAACTCCTCTCTCCCTGGCCGAAATGGTTACTTAGGTCCAGGCCTTACCAAAGGCCAAGAATGCCCAGACGGTTCATAGTCTTTGAACCGGGCCGAGTGGAGAAATAGTTGCCATTGTGGTGACACCTCCCCCAAATGTCGATGAAGAAACCACAAAGCCCAGAGATTACAACGTTGTAGAGGTATCACTGGGGAAGAGGGGAAAATAGGGCGAGGTAGACTTGCTGAAGGAGGCAGTTAGGGTAGTGGAGGCCCATTATGAAAAATAGGCCCAAAGGCTCAAAATAGAAAAGGTGAAAAATGCAAACCTTATGGGGTTGCTTATTGAGCTAGCTCAACCTATCAACGCCACTCCTCCAGAAGCTTCCACATTTGAAGATCTACCACAAAGTGACATAGACTCCCTACGAACAATGAAGAAAAAGCCTCAAGCGGTTGATGAGTGGGTCGCTCTACAAATAGGAAACACCCGACATTTCCTGGTATCCACCCTCCTAGACCTATATGCGGCTCAACATGTTCTACACCAGGTAGAGACTCTTATTGACCTGTAGGAGGGTGATATTGAAAACTATCAAGCATGGAAGGTAGAGCTTGAAGAAATCCTCGGCCTGGGAGAAGAAATGGTTTCAGAATCCAAAATTCTAGAGGATGAATCATTTGATTTCATGAGGACCCAACACTCCAGACTTGACCTCACATTGGAGGTAACCAAGCAACTGGAGGGGACTCTATAGGAGAAGGTCAATGCAGTAAAATATTCTTTCAATTTATACAAGTCTTTTGTAGCAAAGACTTCTGAGGCTGACCCCCTTAGTACAGATACATGCACGCCAGAGGATTTGGTTTTGGGGAGTTTTGATGAAATGATGAAGTCCCGATATCAGTCTCCGGAGGGAATAGATGGCGCTCAAATGATGAGATTAACTTGTATGGTATTTAGTGGCCATGACGTGGCAAAAATGGCTGATGAATTTAAGGAGAATTTTTCGGACTTGGGGGAACAAATTGAGGTGGCTAAGTATCGAAGGGCCGGCCTAAAGGATATCGACGAAGATGGCATCTCTCACCTCATCCAAGCTTTCAATGATAACAAACATCCATAAGTTTTCTCTGGAGGCTGGAGAAAACCCAAACATTTGGTATTCTTTATTCTTTTGGGAATGTAAGTTCCCAGATCTCGGAGTCTCAGATCTCAAATTTTATATTCTTTCGAGTGATCCATGTCCCGGTCCCCAAGGCTGACCGGTCACTTTTAGGAGGGGTTAATAAAGCTGTCAGAAGGTGGTTGGCTACATCAAGGGGGTGTCGACTCAATAGCTGATTTTCTGACAAGATGGTCTTCTCGAGGCACTATTTAGAGGTACATCTGGCATGTTGGAGATGGGGCACTGCATTTCCCATCTATGAGGCATGTAGCCTTGATCCCTGGGGATCTAATTTCTCACTTCTCCTTCCTGGATCTCTTTTTGAGGCTTATTCTTCCACTATATATTCTTGTCTCATTCTTCTGGCATGTCAGGCCTATTCTATCTCAAGGTCTTTTGTAGGGTGGTGCAGGTAGTACCAGCCCCCAGATATTATATTTTATTAAAGCATGATGTAAAATAGGGTTAGGGTTAGGGTTAGAAGAGAATGTGTATAAATAGTAAGATCAGTCCATTTTCAAGGGTCAAAAAAATTGATGATTTTGCTGTCCACAGTAATACAAAGGTGATCTTTTTATTCTAGTTACAGAGCTCAATGCTCCATTGTCCCATTTTCAATAGTAAGATGCTCCCCTGGAGCCACCATTGTATCACGCACCAGTGCTTACTGAAAGAGACGTTAATGAAGAAGGGAGAATTCTTTGCAATGATGTTGTTAGCATTCATGCTTCTGAGTTAATGGTATTTTATGTTTTATTTTCTTTATGTCTTCTGCTCTGATATGTCAAATAGATTAACAACCTCTTTTTTCTTGCTACTGATAAAATACTAGCTGATGGTTGTGTATTTCTTCAGTATTTAGTGTAGTATATCAGAGTATTATTGATGTCTTGAATGTTTAAACATAAATATAGTTAGATGAAGTACTTCTAACCCTATAGGATCATTTTGTCATTTTATTTGTTAAGTATAGAATGCTAGGAGAAACCTCACCTCATTGAATCTCCGGAGAGAATGAGTTGAAGAAACCAACTATCCCCATTGAAAATAGTCACTTCTCCCAACCGAGCCCCGCACCGTCGTGACCCGACACCCAGGTTCTTGAAGGCCTGAGGAATCCAACTTCCCCGGATAACCTTTACAGGCAGAGTTGGCTGGTACCTTCGGTACTCGGTGACAACTTATGACTGTTGGCGGACCCGGTTAGCAAAATCCCGTCAACAGAAAATGGCGCTAGAAGGAGGGCATGAACTCATCCCCCTCTCAAGATTTTGATTTTACACCTCCTGAGGGTTCCCCGAGTTATAGTTTTAGGAGTCAAGCCTTCAGCAGGATTGGGTCTTTCTCCCTAGAAAAATTTTAAAGAATCCTTAGGTCTGCCCCAAATCCCAGGAGGTTTGTCGAACTCGAGCCCCCTGCTCAAAAGAAACATTCCTAGAAAATCACACCAACCACTATTGTTTGGGGGTCTAGCATACCTCAGAATGCCCAAACTTCTCAGGCAATCCCAGGAACCAATCCTCAAACTACCCAAAATCCAGTTCCCCAGATGGCCACGTATAACGGAAACATCGGGTCTCCAATGGGAAATTTTCTGGGCACAATCAATGACTTACCCTCCCACCCAAAGAAGATTTGCCCACGATATGAGCACTTAGGCTCATGGACCGCAGAAGAATATTTATAGGCATATAAGGATGCCATGAACTGACACCAGATCTAGCATGAAGATGTTGTGACTCAAATGTTTCCCTTATCTTTAGGACAAGGCAAGCTGAACTAGTACCTTAACCTTCCTGCCAACTCCATAAATAGTTGGCAGGACATGGAGGATGCCTCCCTGGCCGCCTTTCACGTATATGTGGACCCATCCTGGTCCCATAGCTAGTTCATCTCCATTAGGAAGGAACCCAATGAACCTCTTACAGCATTCAACCATCGGTTCCATCGCGCCTTGAAGAGATGCACGGGCCCTTTTATTCCATCCCCAGAGGTAACCATACAGACTTACCTTAATGTGATGGACCCCTTCGTTGCCACTCTCCTTTGGAGAACAACTGCCATGGATGACCGGGACACTTTGGCGAAGGTTTACAAGATAGTTTTAGAATTATCCCGGGGTCTCAACAAATCCCCCGGCGGGATTGGGCAGAGTGCGCCCTTCAACATGATCTCCAACGGAACAACATACGCTGGGGGGTATAACCCCAATCTGGCAATGGGTGCTCCCTTGATGGAAATGAATCCTCCACCACCCTTGATAGACCAGCAGGCCCAGTACGTTTATCTAATGCAGACCTAGGTGGTACCAGGTCTGGAAGCTTTCCCTTAGAATCAGTTGCAGCAGGCACAATAGCCTTAGACACAACCGTCTGGAGTGCCCTTCTTTCAGTCATCCGTGACTGGAGGATTGTTGCCCTCGACTCTGGCTAATACTCCTACTTTCTGGCAAACGAACAACAATCGTCACATTCTGACACCAACACTCAGTTGACCGCCGAGGTTGAATCCCTCCGGCAGATGTTGTCTACCTTGACTGTGGACATGGGTTAACTAAAGGCGGGGTCCTATGCATCCCAGAATCCAAATTCCCAGAGGGGAAATATTTTCTCCGGCCAACGAAACAACAATATCAGGGGGAGAAACTTCAACAATGGGCCTAGACCCAATGGAACAATAACACAAACACCGGAGGCCCACCTCCGAACCAAAATACCAACCAAAACGGTGCTAGACCATCACATTTCACACCAGTCGCAGACTTCCAGCCCATGACTAATTGGTGTAGATTGCACGACATGGGTTCACACAATGAGGTAAATTGTACCACGTTGGAAAAATTCATCTTGATCTCCCAGCTAGATAGACAACAGTCGCATAATGCCACCCCTCTAGAGCCTCCTATTCAAGAGCCAACCCACAGTGCCTTCACCTGTGAGACCATCTTCTTCAGAACTTCCAGGGAAGATGAAGAGGAATCTGAATTGCAAGGATTCTTTGATGAATCTATCCCACCCTTCAAGGCTAATGCCTTCACCAACCTACGAACTCCATATAATACTCAAAGTTAGGTTGGTAAAGGACCAACTTACACACCCACACCTCCTATTAAAGACACCCCTCTTCCCTAGAATAACACGACTAACCGACCCGCTCCTCCAAAGGGTTCTAGCTCTAACCAAGAAAAAGACCTAACCGAGGGAAATCACCAATTCTCGGGAGGAAGATTTGACATTAGAAAGGTGTTAGAATAGACCACCACCTCCATGACCTTGATGGAGGTCTTGCTGAGCTGTCCTGAATAGAAGAAGTCTCTTTTGAAGCTCTTGGGGAACCGGAAAGTCATCAGCCGCTCGCCCAAGATTGTCTCATTTGAAGATGCTAATGCAGCCATCTTCTAGGGGAACAATGAGGATCCTCTCTTCCTACTAGGCCTGAATATCCAAGGAAAAAATATACATAAGTGCTTAGTAGAATCTAGAGCTTCAGGTAATATCATGCCCTTGTCCATTTGTCAAAAGCTTGGATTCCATCCCACCCCATCTAATGATGCAGTGATCCAACTGGATAAGACTGCCATAAAAATGGTTGGGGAATTGAAGAACATTCGGATACAGCTTATCCAGGACCCCAGAATAGCCAGTCTAATCGACATCTAAGTGGTGGACATCCCAGAGACTTATGGGATGTTATTAAGTCAGAATTGGTCTAAGTCCTTGAATGGATACTTTTTGACTGACTTCACCCATTTATGGCTCCCTAGGGAAAGAGAATCAATTAAGATCCAGGTCAAAAGTAAACCCCAGATGAAACAAGCCCTTACTGAGGTTGGGAGGGTCAGTGAGGTCTTCTTCTCTGAGACTTCCCCAAAGGTGTACTGACCCTTTGAAATCTTAACATTCGATTTCATCCCTGGAGAGGATCCTGTGGTGCTGTAGAGAACCCAAGACCTAGAAGAAAAGATGAGAGTTGAGATTGACTCTCAAGGTTCCATAGCGACCCTTGCTACACTCCTATCTGGCACTTAGTGCTGAGTACACTATCAGAAACATTCAGAGCTTGAGTGTGGGCCCTACCTTTCAGTTGCTAATCGGCACATCGATGCCTTCCGGAATAAAGAACATATAGCTAATTCCCCGGAGCCTAGTGTTCCTACGGGATGCACTCCTTTGGTGTCATCTCCCCTGGAATCCCAAATCCAAACGCCTCTGGAGGTAAGCTCTACCTTCATGCCAGTAGCTCGGGAGGGAGCTCCTAAGTCTCCCAACAACAATCCAAAGGCTACTCTCACTCCCCAGCCCCAGATTATGAACAATGATTTGTGGACCCTCAAGTTTGATGGGTCTCGATCCAAACAAGGCTGCAGGGCCAGGGCAGAATTAATCAGCCCATGAGGGAAGTCCTTCCTCACATCCTACATACTGTAGTTCAACTATACAAAAAATGTCACAAAGTATGAGGCTTTGGTCCTTGGACTCTTATTTGCATTAAGGAAAGGTGTCACCCACCTCCGAGATTTGGGTGATTCAGAGTTGATTGTCAAACAAGTCCAAAGTCAATACACATGCCATGACAAAAGACTGGCCACGTACTGCAATCAGGCTTGGAGCCTTATTTAGGATTTTGATCCCTTTGGCATTGACCTCATTCCCCAGCGACGAAACTATGTCCCGAATGCCCTCGATGTTTCTGCCAGCACACTTGAGCCAATGGCCCGCTTGTGACTCTAGAGATTTTCAGTTGAGATCGTCCCCACCCCATCCATTCTAGATAATGTCACCCACTTTTCAGGTTTTTGAGGATGATCAGCATATCCTAGCCTTCATGGCAAATGTTGGCATCTTTGAAAACTAGATAGTGGAAGAACGAGACCATGATGATACTCGGCAGGGTGACGAAGACTATGGGATCATGAACCTACCTACTAACACCATCCTAAAGGGGATGGTTGCACTGGAATGAATCTTTGACTCAAACCCTCAGGCCCAAGAGAACGTGTCATCTTCCTCCGAGGGAGGAAAGTTTGAAAAAGTAAACATCAGCCAGCCTGGTGAAGAAAAGATGATCCACATTGCTACCTCCTATTCCCTTGAAGATAAGGAGAAGATTCTCATGGTTCTCCGAGAATACATTGATGTAATTGAATGGGGTTACGAAGACTTGAAAACATATGACACATCCATTATGACTCATACTATTCCCTTGAAACCTGATGCTAAGCCCTTTCGGCAAAAGCAAAGACCGGTCAATCCCCTGATCGAGCCTCTGATTTGTCAAGAGGTAGAAAAATTGCTATCAGCCTAGATAATCTTCCCAATCTAGCACACTACATGGGTTTCCAATCTAGTCCCTGTGAGAAAGAAGAATGGTGAGATCCGCCTTTGCGTGAATTTATGAAATTTGAATAAGGCCTCCAAGAAAGATAATCACCCTCTCCCTTCATTGGATGAGGTGTTACAAATAGTGAATTGATCCCAGATGAGTTCATTCTTGGATGGGTACTCTAGATATAACCAGGTCATGGTTAAGTATGAAGACAGGGAGAAAATAGCGTTTACCACCAAGTGGGAAATGTTTGCATACAGGAGAATGCCCTTTGGTCTAATTAATGTAGGGGGAACATTTCAAAAGGCCATGGACATTGTGTTCGAGGGCCTTGTGAATCGGTGCATAATCATCTACATGGATGATTTGACCATCTTTTTCCAGGACAGGCGTGACCATTCCGCCCATCTCGCTCAGATCTGCGAGAGATGTCACCAGTATGGAATATCCCTCAACCCCAAGAAGTGCATATTCGGGGTCACCAAAGGGAAGTTTCTCAGGAATATCATCTCCGAGAAGGGCATATCCATCAACCTGAGAGAGTCGAAGCATTGCTAAACTTACAAATGCCCGGCAGCAAGAAAGAGATGCGATCCTTCTTCGAAAAGATCAACTTCGTTCGGCGGTTCATCACTAGATTCGCAGAAATAGTCAAACCACTCAATGAGATGATGAAGAAGGATACCAAAATTGAGTGGAGTTCTGAAGCAAAGCGGGAATTCACCCAGATCAAACAAACAATAACGGAAGCACCTATCCTGGCCAGTCTGGACTATTCCTTTTCGTTTTACATTTACCCCTTTGCTTTGCCACATTCTGCCGTGGCAGTGTTGACTCGAAAGGTTGAAGGGGAAGAATGACCAATAGCTTTCATGAGCTCCCCCTTTAAAAATTCTGAAGTCTGATATTCATCAATAGAAAAACAAGCCTTTTCTCTAGTTCACGCCATGAAGAAATTGTGGCATTATATTCTCTAGAGAAAGGTACATGCTATCATTCTAGACCAGGCCATCAAGTCTCTGTTGATGCAGAGTGAGTTGGGCGAAAGATAGGGGAAGTGGATGGCCATCCTTCAGGAATATGACTTAAAAATGTAGCCTATGAAGATAGTCTAGGGCTAGGGACTGAGTCGAGCGATAGTAGAAGAGACTCCCTGCATAGAATGTCAAGCTTACATAGTGGATTCCATCACCCGAGACCCGTGGTATACCAATTTGGTATATTTGCTACTAAATAACAAGTGCCCGGAGGGGTTACCTCCCAATAAATTTCGCACCCTGTGGATGAAAAGTGCCCACTTCATGATCAAAAACTCCACGCTCTACCGCAGAAACTACGAAGGGGTGTACCTCTGGTGCATTGATAGAGACCAGGCTATAAAGGTGATTGATGACTTTCACGGATAGTTTGGAATCAGGAATGGCTCAGCCGACGCCACTACCCATCAGATCCTTCAGGCTAGGTACTATTGGCCCTGTATATTCAAAGATGTTTACACTTATGTCAGAAAATGTCACACTTGCCAAACCACGGTGCATCGTGAGCGTAACCCGGTTATGCCTTTGCAACCAGTCTTCAAGGCTAGGCCCTTTGCCCAATGGAAATTTGACTTCAACGGAGAAATCAACCCTAACTCGTCTGCTAACCACCGATACATTCTCACTGCTACTGATTACTGCACTTGATGGTCCGAGGCTATACCATGCAAGAATAACACGGCAGACGTAGTTATCAAATTCTTGGAAGAAAACATTATCACAAGGTTTGGAATGCCCTTTTCTTTGGTATGTGACAATGGTCTGACATTTTCTTTGGCGTAATTACTTGAATGGATCTACAACTGGAGGATCACTTTGAAGTTTTCCAGCAACTATTATCCCCAGGGGAACGACGTTGCTGAATCAATGAATAAAAATATACTTGAAGTGATCAAGCACTTGTTAGAATAGAATCCCTGGGACTGGCATCAAAAGTTGAAATTTGCCCTCTGGACAGATCACATTCGCATTAAGGCCGCCCTGGGGACATCCCCGTTCCATCTGGTTTATGGCCAGAACCCTATTTTCCCTGTTAACTTATAGATCCCAATTTTACAGTTTATACAGGAATTTAGCAACAAGGACGACATCGTGGAGGTTCGGCTCTTAAATCTGATGCGAATGGAAGAATAGCGAGACGCAGCCCTTGAACATTTTTTGCATCATTAAGCAGTGGTAAAATGATGGTTTGACCGTAGGGCCCAATACAAGGCTTTTGAGATTTCAGATCTGGTCCTGTTGTGGGACAAGGCCCAGGAAAAGAAACGAAAGCACACCAAGTTCCAACGGCTCTGGCTCAGACCATATCTAATCTCAAAAATTTGTGGGGAAAATACTTACTGCCTTAACACCATGACTGGGAAACCTATCTCATTGCCCGTCAATGGACAGTTTCTCAAACACTACTTCGAATAGGCTAAGTTTTTCTGAAATTGTATTTTATGTAAAGCCTTCCACTTGTAAATATTTCTTTTAGGTGCCTCGCTGCGAGGTACTGTGTCTTGTAAATAGCCTTGCCGGCTGCCCCCTAGGGCAGTCCTCTTTTGGTGGTTTTTGTTTTCATTTTAAGTTTTCTTTCAGGGTCCTAGCATTTTGTTCTGCCTTGTAAGAACTGGAATGCTTCACATAAAATCTTGTCTCCGGTACGATGTCTGCGGCATGGTGAACTTTAGAATCTATCTTTGGCATAGTGGAGTCGGCCCGGTCTCCGGGATTGTTTCATAGGTTGCGGCACATTTTAAGAAATCTCCATCGGGTGTCATCTCTGAGGGTCTGGAAATCAGTGAACACAAAAGTATATATAAGGAACAAGTAATTGGAAACACTGAGGGTAGATCAGTTGTACTGGTTGATTGACCCAGGTTTGAAACTTTAAGGAATTCTTTTCAGGTCCAAAGTTTTATCCCCTCTTCAAACATCTGAGTATAGGTGGATAGGTGAAATAAGTACCGCCATTGAAATTAGCTAAGCTTAAATTTAATGGTGAAAGAAGTACCGCCTTCCCACCTAGAAACAAATAAAATAATAAGAAAAGGAAAGCGGGATGAAACTCTGGTCTCTAGGAGAAATGAGCAAATTGATGACTGGCTCAATGTAATTAGTGCCTCTTCTTTTCCCATCCCAGAGGTCATCAGCTTGATCTCCTTTCAAAGCACACATGACACTACTGATGAAGGGCTATGGACTAGATCCCGTGTGGTTAGATTATCTCAGATATGTTGCCCTTTGCCTGTCAGATGCTTCGGGATAAGGCTTGTTCCAGTTTTGCTAACCAGACATTCTGTAGTTCTCAAATGTGCTAAGGCATTTGTCCCAGGTAGTCACCATTTGTTATGCCCTGCATCCCCGTCCCTACATTTTGTGTGCAAAATGTTGGGTCCCCCCCTTTTTTTTTGTTTTTGTTGTTTTTACTTGCGGTTCTTGCCTTGTCTCTCATTTTTTTTTCTTTCTCCAGGGTTTTCTTCCCCACTGTCATGTTTTGTTTGGTTAGTTTCTCATCTCCAAGACCCCGATCCCGTAGGTTGTTCTTTGTCATGAGCCTGAGTCTGGACTCCAGAATTCTTCACCACAATGTTCTTAAGGTGATCATCACGAGAATTCTTGGGCCCGGGGTCTGGAGGTTTGTCTGTCTGGAGATTGTTGGAAGGAGGTGGATTGCCTTTTTATCGTGGGTATAAATAGAAGTTATCTATCATTTTCACATTTACCATGATTAAAATACTCATGCACTCAGAGTGATTTCAGAGCGATTGGCAGAGAATTAACGATAATCAGTGCTAAATACTTCCATCCTTTTCAGGCGATTATGAGTGCTTCATATTGGTGGGTTGTGATTGTTTGCTAGCTGTAGCTATTGCAGAGCTTCCGTGGTGACTTCTTTCCTCCTCCTTTCAGAATTCTCAGGTTGGTGTCTCTTTTCCCACCTTTTTTTTGTCTGTTTGGTGTTTTCCCTCTCTATTTTTATTGTCTTTTGATTCTGTTTGTTTTCTCTTTCTGGTTTCACCGCCCGTTGGTGGGTCGGCTCTACTAGAGGGTTGTCCACCCTCTGCGCAGGTGTGGTTGGCTTGTAAATAATATAGAAAGCTGTATATATTTCATGCTTGGCCTGGTTTCCCACGGATGTCATTCTGTGTTGTATATGTGTAAATTCTCATGTATATTTGTTATATATCCTTCTTTCCTCCATGTATATATCCCTCAGCTCTTCTTTTATATCTTATGTATATCCTTCCAAACAGCTTAGCAAGATGGTTGAGCTGCCTGTGTCACTGGTTTTCTGCTTGTAAGTTTGTTTCAGCGCAGAATACCACTTGTTCAAAACTCGGCTCTCGGCCAGTTTCAAACAGGCAATTTTCTCTCTCCTTTGTAAAACCAGCTAGGCCCTCATTTATGTACTATGCACGTATTTAAATCTATCAAAGTGGCCTTCACTTTTCATGCGTTCAGATAGTTGGCTCCGCCGTCATCGCCATAACTCCTATTTATTACCTATACACGTGGTGCCCACGTGGGCATGACAGTTTGTCTTTTTGCACACTAACCAATAGTTACTTCTCAAGGCTCTGGGTCTCCTACCATCATCCATCCCATGTCCTTACCAAATGTGATGAAATTCTCAGACTTGGATGTTCTGTCAAAATTTTAAGTTCATGTAATGCGGGTGCTTTTCGGGTTTTTTTTTTAATGAAACTAACTTTTCAGGAAAAGCAGGCATCACGGTGGTAAGATGTCCAGACCCCAGAGTATTTATTTGTTAATACATTTTGATGGTTTCTTTTCCTTGTAGGTCTCTGGAGTACACTTCCAAACATGTCTGAAGCATCTGCATCCTCACCACCCAAAAGTCCAGAGTTACCTTCCACGATGGCTACCAGGGCGGCTGTTAAATCCAAATAGAAAGGGCCCTGGAGAATTTTCCCCTAACCATGAAGTTTTTATAGAAGAGTGTTATCATAGGCTCAAAGATCGAGTCCAAGGTTAAACTTATTACCAACACCAGTGTCGAGACATGGCCAGAAATGCAGGCCTTAGTGAAAATGATGTACATCTAGCGACAGGCTGGAGATCAGCTAGCCATCAATGTTGGGGACTTTGGGATCCTTAAGGTGGCTTGTTTCCCGTGCTTTGTATAGTCTTCTGAGCTTATTCTAATGATGGCCACCAATTACAACTCTTTTGTTTAGGCTGTTATGCTCGCAGGCACAAAACCCACCGGGTACCTTACTCCTCTGGTATCCCTCGACCCTGACACATTCCAGGCGGGTTTGGGGATCCCTCAATTTGACAACCCTTCTATGGTTACAAGGTCAGATGCCTTGGCCCAATTCACGCAGTTGGAGGAGGCTGCCCAGATATACATGAATGTTCACTGGCTCAAGGTTCCAAAGAGGGACCCTAAGAGGATGAAGATAGAAATTTCCAGGTCCAAGTTTGAAGAGAGCATTCAAATGGGAATGATAGCATTGGCCCAGGTCTTTGGGCAGCCCTCTGCCCAATAATTTTCTAAATGGATGTATTACTTCCTCCTCGGAACCTCCACCAAGGGAGGATACTTTGACTGGGCAACTATAATTTAAAACCACGTCAACTCCCAATTCTTCCAACTGACCAGAAAAAAGAAATTTTACATGACTTCTTATGTTTTCTGGGCCCTGGCGCAGTAGAGGCCCCACGCCCATGGGCTACTTACAAACGGCATGCTCGGGATTGGCCCAGGACAAAAGGCACCATGGGACCATTTCCCGTAGGTTCAATGGGAGGCCATCTTCTCAAGTTTTTGCCGAGTAAATGATGCATTCGTTTACTATCACCTGCTCACACCCACCCGGGACGCAGGATACCGCCTATCCACAGAGGTGATAAATTTGGTCTAGATCTATGGACATTGTTACATCCAATTCCAACAACACACTTATATTAGGGTCACCGGCTTCTCTGGGAAACCCTACTTGTTACCCAAAAACTGTGGGGACAAGATCGTTCTCTTAGAATACTGCAGGCAGATAATGGAGTTGCATGCACTCTTTGCCTTAAAGATGGTAACAAATATTTCATTTCCAATCACCCGTGGGAACTACTCATGCAGCTTGGCCACTGTAAAAGAGGTGGATAACGAGCTTAAAAGCTACAACCTAGAAGAATTCTACTTGGCATGGAAAAAATTTGATCCGCACGGCAAGATTGCAGTGGCACTTCCCCGGGCTTTAGAGCCTCATCACTACCATATGGAGGATTTTTGAGAAGATTGCCAGGATGACATGGAGGTGCGGAGCTGGCACTATGTTAGGATGATGGAAGTCATGATGGAAAGGTTGAATCTCTGGAGGTTCCCAGAGGACTTCTCAGACGTCGGCCCCACGATCGATCCCCAGTACAAAGTAAAGGGGATCGATACAATGACCCTCCCACTGGTAAATTGGGATGCCCAGGAAGGGCCAACAATTGAGGACTTCACCCGAGAGGTGGTCGAGCGAAGTCATGTGTACTTCAAGAAGGTGTGCCCTAGAAGTACCCACCAAGCAGCCTAGCTAGTACCAAAATTAATTCCGGGGGCTAGGACTTCTTCGCATGGAGTGGATAAAGGAAAAAGAATAGATACAACCCCTCCTATGCAAGAAGTCCCATTAAAATAACAAATAAAGCAGTCATTGGTAGCCTCCCAACAAATAAGGGAGGAGTTAATCACAGGGCTGGCCACTCCAGTACTCATGGTTGGGCCAATTCGTCCCCCTTTCTCCCCATCATTAGCGGCCTTAATGGTAAAGGCAATAGGGGTGGATCCAATAGAACAAGCAGCACTAAGGGATGCGGGGCCGCTCTTAGTTACCCAAAGAAAGAAGAGGCTTAACCAAAAGCCTAAGGCAGAGCCAGGGTTGGGTACATCCTAGACCCCACAAGTGGAGATCCTCTCTTCTAGTTCCCTAGAGCCAGAAAGAGAAACAGAGCCTACCGAGGTCCCAGCTAGTCCTCCCTCGCAGGAGGGATTTGATGATGTCTTTGCAACCGACAAGTTCGGGAACCTGCAGGGGGACACTAGAAAAATAGAGGTAGAGGTCCCAGCTGTGGAACAAGAGCCTGCATAGGAGCAGAAAGAACAGATAGAGGAAAGGGAAGCAGAGCCGAAGATCATCTTCGAGGCTCCAAAGATACAAAATATGAGGGTGGACCAACAAAGGCAAAATGAACCAACGACCTCTGCTGGGGGAACCGGACCTGCGAGAATAACCCTAACCCCAGCTTCCATGTTCCAAGCGCCACTCCCGAGAGTGACCTTTGTGCAAGTAATCACCATGGCCCAAACTTTAAATCTCAGCCCAATACCGCCACTATTGCCAAAGGATGTGCCAACAGAAAAGGAAACTCCGGCGGTAGATGCCGAGCAACAAGAAGAGCAACACAAAGAGAAAATCCCCGAAGAAGCCAACAGAAGTCCAGACAAAGAAATAGGAACAGAGGAAAAGGCTGAGGAGATGGATGTTGCTGGGAGGATATTACTGATAAAGAAGAAGGCAGAGGAAAAGGAACGGATGAGACCCACACCACTGAGGAAGAGCAGTCGCAAGGCACCAGAAAAGAGCTGAGAGAATAGACTTTAGAAAATAAGCCACCCCTGCCACCTCAGTGGTTAGTAGAGAGCAGGAAAAGAAAGGCTCCGTCCACTCCCAGAACTCCTCTCTCCCTGGCCAAAATGATGGCTCAAGTCCAGGCCCCGCCAAAGCCCAAGAAAGCCCAAACGGTTCATAGTCTTCGAACCGAGCCGGGCGGAGAAATAGTTGTCATTGTGGTGACACCTCCCCCAGACACCGATGAAGCAACCACAAAGCCCGGAGATTACAAAATTGCAGAGGTATCATTGGGGAAGAGGGGAAAACAGGGCGAGGTAGACTTGCTAAAGGAGGTAGCTAGGGTAGTGGAGGCCCGTTATGAAAAAGAGGCCCAAAGGCTCAAAATAGAAAAGGTGAAAAATGCAAACCTTATGGGGTTTCTTACTGAGCTAGCTTGACCTATCAATGCTGCTCCTCCTAAAGCTTCCACATCTGAAGATCTACCACAGAGCGACATAGACTCCCTGCAAACAATGAAGAAAAAGGCTTAGGCGATTGACGAGTGGGTCACTCTGTAAATAGGAAACACACGGCATTTCCTGGTATCCACCCTCCTAGACCTATATGCAGCCTAGCATGTTCTACACCAGGCAGAGACTCTTATTGACCTGTGGGAGGGTGATATTGAAAACTATCAAGCATGAAAGGTAGAGCTTGAAGAACTCCTCAGCCTGGGAGAGGAAATGGTTTCAGAATCCATAAGTCTAGAGGACGAATCATTTGATTTCATGAGGACCCAACACTCTAGACTTGACCTCACATTGGAGGTAACCAAGAAACTGGTGGGGACTCTATAGGAGAAGGTTAATGCAGTGAAATATTCTTTCAATTTATATAAGTCTTTTGTAGCAAAGACTTCCGGGGCTAATCCCCTCAGTACAGATACATGCATGCTAGAGGATTTGGTTTTGGGGAGTTTTGATGAAATGATGAAGTCCCGATATCAGTCCCTAGAGGGAATAGATGGCGTTCAAATGATGAGAGTAACTCGTATGGTGCTTAGTGGCCACGACATGGCAAAAATGGCCGATGAATTTAAGGAGAACGTTCTACACCTGGGGGAACAAATTGAGATGGCTAAGTACCGAAGGGCCAGCTTAAAGGATATCGACGAAGATGGCATCTCCCACCTCCTCTAGGCTTTCAATGATAACAAAAAACTATAAGTTTTCTCCGGAGGCCGGAGAAAACCCAAACATTTGGTATTCTTTATTCTTTTGGGAATGTAAGTTCCCAGATCTCGGAGTCTCAGATCCCAAATTTTGTATTCTTTCGAGTGATCTGTGTCCCGGTCCCCGAGGCCGACTGGTCACTTTTAGGAGCAATTAATAAAGCTGTCAGAAGGTGGTTGGCTACATCAAGGGGGTGTCGACTCAACAGTTGATTTTCTGACAAGATGGTCTTCTCAAGGCGTCATTCAGAGGTACATCTGGCATGTTGGAGATAGGGCACCACATTTCCCATTTATGAGCCATGTAACCTCAATCCCTAGGGATCTAATTTCTTCCTTCTCCTTCCTAGCCCTCTTCTCGAAGCCGATTCTTTCGCTGTATATTCTTGTCTCATTCTTCTGGCATGTCAGGCCTATTCTGTCTCAAGGTCTTTTATAGGGTGGCGCAGGTAGTACCGGCCCCCAGATATTGTATTTTATTAAAGTATGATGTAAAATAGGGTTAGGGTTAGGGTTAGAAGAGAATGTGTATAAATAGTAAGACCGGCCCATTTCCAAGGGTCGGTGAAATTGATGATTTTACTGTCCATAGTAATAGAAAGGCAATTTTTTCATTCTAGTTGTAGAGCTCAATGCTCCATTGTCCCATTTTCAATAGTAAGACGCTCCCCTGGAGCCACCATTGTATCACGCACCAGTGCTTTCTAGAAGAGACGTTAATGAAGAAGGGAGAATTCTTTGTAATGATGTTGTTGGCATTCATGCTTTTGAGTTAATGGTATTTTATATTTCATGTTCTTTATGTCTTCTGCTCTGATATGTCAAATAGATTAACGACCTCTTTTACCTCGCTACTGATAAAATACTAGCTGATGGTTGTGTATTTCTTTGGTATTTAGTGTAGTATATCAGAGTATTATTAATGTCTTGAACATTCAAACATAACTATAATTAGATGAAGTACTTCTAACCCTACAGGATCCTTTTTTTCATTTTATTTGCTAAGTATAGAATGCTAGGAGAAACCTCACCTCATTGAATCTCCGAAGAGAACGAGTTGAAGAAACCAGCTATCCCCCTCGAAAATAGTCACTTCTCCCAACCGAGCCCCACACCATCGTGACCCGACACCCAGGTGCTTGAAGGCCCAGGGAATGCAACTTCCCTGGATAACCTTTGTAGGCAAAGTTGTCTAGTACCTCTAGTACCCGGTGACAACTTATGACTGTTGGCGGACCTGGTCAGCAAAACCCTGTCAACATAATCTAGCGCTAGAAGGAGGGCATGAATTTGTCCCCCTCTCAAGATTCTGATTTTACACCTCCTGAGGGTTCCCCGAGTTATAGTTTTAGGAGTCAAGCCTTCAACGGGATTGGGTCTTTCTCCCCAGCAAAAGTTGAAAGAATCCTTAGGTCTGCCCCAAATCCCGGGAGGTTTGTCGAACTCGAGCCCCTTGCTCGAAAGAAATGTTCCCTAAAAATCACACCAGCCACTATTGTCTAGGGGTCTAGCATACCTCTGAATACCCAAACTTCTCAGGTAATCCCTGGAACCAGTCCTCAAACTATCCAAATTCTAGTTCCCCCAATGGCTGCGTATTTTGAAAACATCGGGTCCCCAATGGGAACTTTTCCAGACGCAATCAATGACTTACCCTCCCATCTAGAGAAGATCTACCCACGATATGAGAACTTAGGCTCACGGACCGCAGAAGAACATTTACAGGTATATAAGGATGCCATGAACTGACATCGGATCCAACATGAAGATGTTGTGACTCTGATGTTTCCCTTGTCTTTAGGACAAGGTGATCTGAACTGGTACCTTAACCTTCCTGGCAACTCCATAAATAGTTGGCAGGACATGGAGGATGCCTTCCTAGTCGCCTTTCATGTACATGTGGACCCAACCTGGTCCCATAACGAGTTCATCTCCATCAAGAAGGAACCCAATGAACCTCTTGGAACATTCAACCATCAATTCTAGTGTGCCTTGAAGCGATGCATAGGCCCTTTTATTCCATCCCCAGAGGTAACCATACAGACTTACCTTAATGCGATGGACCCCTTCGTTGCCACTCTCCTTTGGAGAACAACCGCCGTGGGTGACCGAGACACTTTGGTGAAGGTTTACAACCTAGCTTTAGAATTATCCTGAGGTCTCAACAAATCCCCGGGCAGGATTGGGAAGAATGCGCCCTTCAACATGATCCCCGACGGAACAATGTACATCGGGGGGTATAACCCCAATCTAGAAATGGGTGCTCCCTTGATGGAAATGAATCCTCCACCACCCCTGATAGACCAATAGGCCTGGTACATTTATCCAATGTAGACCTAGGTGGTACTAGTTCTGGAAGCTTTCCCTTGGAATCAACCGCAGCAGGCACAACAGTCTCAGGCACAACCGTCTGGAGTGCCCTTCTTTCAGTCGTCTACGACTGGAGGATTTTTTCCCTTGACTCTAGCTAATAGTGCTGCCTTCCTGAGAAACTAACAACAACGACCATCACATTGTGATGCCAACACTCAGTTGATCGCCGAGATTGAATCCCTTCAATAGATGTTGTCTACCTTGACTGTGGACATGGGTCAACTAAAGGCGGGGTCCTATGCACCCCAGAATCCAAATTCTCAGAGGGGAAATATTTTTTACAGCCAAGGAAACAACAATGCCGGTGGGAGAAACTTCAACATCAGGCCTAGGCCCAATCAACAGCAATGAAACAATAACACAAACACCGGAGGCCCACCTCCGAACCAAAATGCCAACTAAAATGGTGCTAGACCATCACATTTCACACCAGTCGCTGACTTCCAGCCCATGACTAATTGGTGTAGATTGCACGACACAGGTTCACACAATGAGGTAAATTGTGCCACGTTGGAAAAATTCATCATGATCTCCTAGCTAGATAGATAGCAGTCACATGATGCCACCTCTCTAGAGCCTCATGTTCAAGAGCCAACCCACAGTGCCTTCACCTGTGAGACCATCTTCTTCAGAACTTTGGGGGAAGATGAAGAGGAATTTGAATTGCAAGGATTCTTTGATGAATCTATCTTGCCCTTCGAGGCCAACACCTTCACCAACCCATGGACTCCATACAATACTCAGAGTCAGGTTTGTAAAGGACCAACTTACACACCCATGTCTCCTATCAAAGACACCCCTCCTCCCTGGAATAACATGACTGACCAACCCACTCCTCCAAAGGGTTCTAGCTCTAACCAAGAAAAAGACCTAACTGAGGGAAATCTCCAATTCTCGGGAGAAAGATTCAACATTACAAAGGTGTTAGAATAGACCACCACCTCCATGACCTTGATGGAGGTCTTGCTAAGTTGTCCCGAATAAAAGAAGTCTCTTCTAAAGCACTTGGGAAACCCAAAAGTCGTCACCTGCCCGCCCAAGACTGTCTCATTTGAAGATGCTAACGCGACTGTCTTCTAGGGGAACAATGAGGATCCTCCCTTTCTACTAGGCCTGAATATCTAAGGTAAAAATATACATAATTGCTTAGTAGACTCTGGAGCTTCGGGTAATATCATGCCCTTGTCCATTTGTTAAAAGCTCAGATTCCATCCCACCCCATCTAATAGTGCAGTTATCCAGCTGGATAAGACTACCGTAAAAATGGTGGGGGAATTGAAGAACGTCCAGATACAGCTTATCTAGGACTCCAGGATAGCCAGCATAATCGACATCCAAGTGGTGGACATCCCAGAGACTTATGGGATGTTATTAAGTCAGAATTGGTCTAAGTTCTTGAATGGATACTTTTTGACCGACTTCACCCATTTATGGCTCCCCTAGAAAGGAGAATCAAATAAGATCTAGGTTGAAAGTGAACCCCAGATGAAACAGGCCCTTACCGAGGTCAGGAGGGTCAATGAGATATTCTTCTCTGAGAATTTCCCGGGGGTGTACCAACCATTTGAAATCTTAACATTCAATTTCATCGCTAGAAAGGATCTCGTAGTGCTACAGAGAACCCAAGACCTAGAAGAAAAGATGAGAGTTGAGATTGACTCTCAAGGTGCCACAGCGACCCTTTCTACACTCCTATCTGGCACTTGGTGCCAAGTACGCTATCAGAAACATTTAGAGCTCAAGTGTGGGCTCTACCTTTCAGTCGCTAATTGGCATATCGATGCCTTCCAAAATAAAGAACATAAAGATGATTCCCCAGAGTGTAGTGTTCCTACGGGATGCACTCCTTTGGTGCCATCTCCCCGGGAATCCCAAATGCAAATTCCTCCAGAGATAGACTCTACCTTCATGCCAGTAGCTCAGGAGGGAGCTCCTAAGTCTCCCAAAAACAATCCAAAGGCTACTCTCACTCCCCAGCCCCTGATTACGAACAATTATTTGTGGACCCTCAAGTTTGGTGGGTCCTGATCCAAACAAGGCTACGGGGCTAGGGTGGAATTAATCAACCCGCGAAGGAAGTCCTTCCTCACATCCTACAGACTGCAGTTTAACTATACAAACAATGTCACAGAGTACGAGGCTTTGGTCCTTGGACTCTTATTTGCATTAAGGAAAGGTGTCACCCGCCTCCAGGCTTTGGGTGATTCAGAGTTGATTGTCAAACAAGTCTGGAGTCAATACACATGCCATGATAAAAGACTGGCCATGTACCACAATCGGGCTTGGAGCCTTATTGAATATTTTGATGCCTTTGGCATAGACCTCATTCCCCGGCGACAGAACTATGTCTCGAATGCCCTCGCCATTTCTGCCAACACACTTGAGCCAATGGCCGGCTCGCGACTCCAGAGATTTTCAATTCAGATGGTCCCCACCCTGTCCATTCCATACAATGTCACCCACTTTTAAGTTTTTGAGGATGATCAACATATCCTAGCCTTCATGGCAAATGTTGGCGTCTTTGAAAATCAGATAGTGGAAGAACGAGACCATGACGATACTTGGCAGGGTTACAAAGATGATGGGATCATGGACCTACCTACTAACACCATCCCAAAGGGGATGGTTGCACTAGAACAAATCTTTGACTCGGACCCTCAGGCCCAGGAGAAGGTGTCATCTTCCTCCGAGGGAGGAAAGTTTGAAAAAGTAAACATCGGCCAGCCCAGTGAAGAAAAGATGATCCACATTGGTACCTCCTATTCCCCTAAAGAGAAGGAGAAGATTCATGTGGTTCTTTGAGAATACATTGATGTAATTGCATGGGGTTACAAAGACTTGAAAACATATGACACATCCATTATGACTCATACTATTCCCCTAAAACTTGATGCTAAGCCCTTTCGGCAAAAGCAAAGACCGGTCAACCCCCTGATCGAGCCTCTGATTTGTCAAGAGGTAGAAAAATTGCTGTCAGCCCAGATAATCTTCCCAATCTGGCACACTACATGGGTTGCCAATCTAGTCCCTATGAGAAAGAAAAATGATGAGATCCGCCTTTGCGTGGATTACCGAAACTTGAATAAAGCCTCCAAGAAAGATAATCACCCTCTCCCTTCATTGGATGAGGTGTTACAGATAGTGAATGGATTCTAGATGATGTCATTCTTGGATGGGTACTTTGGATATAACCAGGTCATGGTTAAGTATGAAGACATGGAGAAAATAGTGTTTACCACTAAGTGGGGAACATTTGCATATAGGAGAATGCCCTTTGGTCTGATTAATGTAGGGGTGACATTTCAAAAGGCCATGGACATTGCATTCAAGGGCCTTGTGAATCGGTGTATAATCATCTACATGGATGATTTGACCATCTTCTCCTGGGACAGGCGTGACCATTCCGCCCATCTTGCTCAAATCTGTGAGAGATGTCACTGGTATGGAACATCCCTCAACCCCAAGAAGTGCATATTCAGGGTCACCAAAGGGAAGTTTCTCGGGCATATCATCTTTGAGAAGGGCATATCCATCGACCCTAAGAGAGTCAAAGCATTGCTAAACTTACAAATGCCCGACAGTAAGAAAGAGATGCGATCCTTCTTTGGAAAGATCAACTTCGTCTGGTGGTTCATCACTAGATTCACAAAAATAGTCAAACCACTCAATGAGATGATGAAGAAGGATACCAAAATTGAGTGGAGTTCTGAAGCAAAGCAGGCATTCACCTAGATCAAACAAATAATAACAGAAGCACCTGTCCTGGCTAGTCCGGACTATTCCCTTCTGTTTTATATTTACTCCTTTGCTTCACCCCATTCTGTCGCGGCAGTGTTGACTCAAAAGGTTGAAGGGAAAGAACAACCAATCGCTTTCATGAGCTCCCCCTTTAAGAATGTCAAAGTCTGATATTCATCACTAGAAAAATAGGCCTTCGCTCTAGTTCACGTTGTGAAAAAATTCTGGCATTATATTCTCTGGAGAAAAGTACATGCTATCATTTCAGACCAGGTCGTCAAGTCTCTGCTGATGTAGAGCGAGTTGGGTGAAAGACGGGGGAAGTGGATGGCCATGCTCCATGAATATGACTTATAAATGCAGCCTATGAAGATAGTCTGGGGCCAGGGACTGAGTTGAGCGATGGTAGAAGAGACTCCTTGCATAGAATGTCAAGCTTACACATTGGAGTCCATCACTTGAGACCCGTGGTATACCAATTTGGTATATTTGCTACTAAATAAAAAGTGCCCAGAGGGGTTACCTCCCAATAAATGCCGCACCCTGCGGATGAAAAGCGCCCACTTCATGATCAAAAACTCTGCACTCTACTGCAAAAACTATGAAGGGGTGTACCTCTGGTGCATCGACAAAGATCAGGTTGTAAAGGTGATTGATGAAGTTCACAGACAGTTTGGAACTGGGCATGGCTCAGCCGACGCCACTGCCCATCAGATCCTTCAGGCTGGGTACTATTGGCCCTCTATATTCAAATATGTTTACACTCATGTTAGAAAATGTCACACTTGCCAAACCGCGGCGCATCGTGAGCGTAACCCGGCTATGCCTTTGCAATCAGTCTTTGAGGCTAGGCCCTTTGCCCAATGGGCATTTTACTTCATTGGAGAAATCAACCCCAACTTGTCCATCAACCACTGATACATTCTCACTACTACTGATTACTGCACTCAATGGTGTGAGGCTATACCATGCAAGAATAACACGGCAGATGTAGTTATCAAATTCCTAGAAGAAAACATCGTCACAAGGTTTGGAATGCCCTTTGCTTTGGTATGTGACAATGGTCTCATTTTTTCTTCAGCGCAACTACTCGAATAGACTTACAACTGGAGGATCACTTTGATGTTTTCTAGTAACTATTATCCCCAGGGGAACGGTGTTGCTGAATCAATGAATAAAAATTTGCTTGAAGTGATCAAGCACCTGTTAGAACAAAATCCCTAGGATTGGCATCAAAAGTTGAAATTTTCCCTCTGCATGGATCGCATTCACATCAAGGCCACCCTGGGGATATCCCCGTTCCATCTAGTTTATGGCCAGAACCCTGTATTCCCGGTTAACTTATAGATCCCAATTTTACAGTTTATGTAGGAATTTAGCAATAGGGACGACATCGTGGAGGTTCAACTCTTAAATCTGATGCGAATGGAAGAACAGCGAGATGTAGCCCTTGAACATTTCGTGCATCATCAAGCAGTGGTAAAATGATGGTTTGACTGTAGGGCCCAATATAAGGCTTTTTAGATTTCGAATCTGGTCCTGTTGTGGGACAAGGCTCGAGAAAAGAAAGGAAAGCACACCAAGTTCCAATGGCTCTGGCTCAGACCATATCTAATCTCAGAAATTTGTAGGGCAAATACTTACCACCTTAACACCATCATTAGGGAACCTGTCTCATTGCCCATCAATGGATAGTTTCTCAAACACTACTTTGATTAGGGTAAGTTTGTCCAAAATTGTATTTTATGTAAAGCCTTCCACTTGTAAATATTTCTTTCGAGTGCCTCGCTGTGAGATACCGTGTCTTGTAAATAGCCTTGTCGGCTGCCCCCTAGGGCAGTCCTCTTTTGGTGGTTTTTATTTTTGTTTTGGGTTTTCTTTTGGGTCCTGGCATTTTGTTCTTCCTTGTAAGAATTGGAATGCTTCACATAAACTCTGGTCTCCGGTACGATGTCTGTGGCATGGTGAAATTTAGAATCTATCTTTAGCATAGTGGAGCCGGCCCAGTCTCTGGGATTGTTTCATAGGTTGCAGCACATTTTGAGCAATCTCCATCGAGTATCATCTCCGAGGGTCTGGCAATCAGTGAACACAAAATTATATAAAAGGAATAAGTAATTGGACACACTGAGGGTAGATCGGTTGTACTGGTTGATTGACCCAGGTCTAAAAATTTAAGGAATTCTTTCTGGGTATGGATTTTTATCCCCTCTTCAAACATCTGAGTATAGGTGGACAGGTGAAAGAAGTACCGCCATTGAAATTAGCCAAGCTTAAGTTTAATGGTGAAAGAAGTACCGCCTTCCCACTTAGAAACAAACAAAATAATAAGAAAAGGAAAGCGGGATGAAACTCCAGTCTCCGAGAGAAATGAGCAAATTGATGACTGGCTCAACGTAATTAGTGCCTCTTCTCTACCCCTCCCAGAGGTCATCGACTTGATCTCCTTCCAAAGCACACATGATACCATTGATGAAGGGCTATGGAATGGATACCGCGTGGTTAGATTCTCTCAGATATGTTTCTCTTTGCCTGTCAGATGCTTCAGGATAAGGCTTGTTCCAGTTTTGCTAACCAAAAATTCTGTAGTTCTCAAATGCGCTAAGGCATTTTTCCCAGGTAGTCACCATTTGTTATGCCCTGCATCCCCATTTCTATATTTTGTGTGCAAAATGTTGGGTCCCCCCCCCTTTTTTTTTGTTGTTTTTGCTTGCGATTCTTGCCTTGTCTCTCCTTTTATTTTATTTCTCTGGGGTTTTCTTCCCCGCTGTTGTGTTTTGTTTCGTTGGTTTCTCATCTCCACGACCCCGGTCCCGGAGGTTGTTCTTTGTCAGGAGCCAGACTCCAGACTCCGGGATTCTTTACCACAATGTTCTTAAGGTGATCGTCGTGGGAATCCCCGGGCCTGGGGTCTGGAGGTTTGTCTGTCCGGAGATTTTTGGAAGGAGGTGGATTTCCTTTTTACCACGGGTATAAATAGAAGTTATCTGTCATTTTTACATTTATCACGATTAAAACACTCACGCACTCAGAGCGATTTCAGACTGATTTACAGAGAATTAACAATAATCAATCCTAAATACTTCCATCCTTTTTAGGCGATTATGAGTGCTTCATAGTGGCGGGTTGTGATCGTTTGGTAGCTGTAGCTATTGCAGAGCTTCCGTGGTGACTTCTTTCCTCCTACTTTTAGCATTCTCAGTTGGTGTCTCTTTTCCTGCCATTTTTTTATCTGTCTGGTGTTTTCCCTCTTTGTTTTTGTTGTATTTGGTTCTGTTCATTTTCTCTTTCTGGTTTCGCCACCCGTTGGTGGGTCTACTTTGCCAGAGGGTTGTCTTCCCTTTGCGCAGGTGTGGTTGGCTTGTAAATAATGTAGAAATCTATATATATTTTGTGCTTGGCCTGGTTTCCCGCGGATGTCATTCCGCGGTGTATATGTGTAAATTCTGATATATATTTGTTGTATATCCTTCCATCCTCCATATATATATCCCTTAGCTCTTCATATATATCTTATGTATATCTTTCCAAATAGCTTAGCAAGATGGTCAAGTTGCTTGTGTCACTAGTTTTCCGCCCGTAAGTTCGTTTCAGAGCAGAATACCACTTGTTTGAAACTTGGCTCTCGGCTGGTTTCAAACAGGAGGATTTCTCTCTCCTCCATAAAACTATCCAGGCCCTCATTTATGTCCCATGCATGTATTTAAATCCATCCAAGTCACCTTCACTTTTCGTGCGTTCGAACAGTTGGCTCTGCCGTCATCGCCATAACTCCTATTTATTACCTATACATGTGGCGCCCACGTGGGCCTGACGGTTTACCTTTTTGCACACTCACCAATGGTTACTTCTCTGGGCTCTGGGTCTCCTACCATCATCCATCCTGTGTCCTTACCAAATACGATGAAATTTCTAGACCTAGATGTTCAGTCAAAATTTTAAGTTCATGTAATGCGGGTGCTTTTCGGGTTTTTTTTTTTGAATGAAACTAACTTTTTAGGAAANCAGGCATCACGGTGGTAAGATCTCCGAACCCCAGATTATTTATTTGTTAATACATTCTGACAGTCACGTTGCCTTGCAGGTCTCCGGAGTACACTTCTAAACATGTCTAAAGCATCTGCATCCTCACCACCCGGAAGTCCAGAGTTACCTTCCATGACGGCTACCAGGGCGGCTGTTAAATCCAAAATGGAAAGGGCCCTGGAGAATTTGCCCCTAACCATGAAGTTTGTGTAGGAAAGTGTTATCATAGGCTCAAAGATCAAGTCCAAGGTTAAACTCATTACCGACACCAGCGTCGGGACATAGCTAAAAATGTAGGCCTTAGTGAAAATGATGTACATCTAGCGACAGGCTGGAGATCAACTAGCCATCAATGTCGGGGACTCTAGGATCCTTAAGGCGGATTGTCTCCCATGCCTTGTACAGTCTCTAGAGCTTATTCTAATGATGGCCACCAATTACAACTCTTCTATTCGGGCTGTTATGCTCGTAGCCGCAGAACCCACCGGGTACCCTACTCCTCTGGTATCCCTCGACCCTGACACATTCTAGGTGGGTTTGGGGATCCCTCAATTTGACAAGCCTTCTGTGGTTACAAGGGTAGATGCCTTGGCCCAATTCACGTAGTTGGAGAAGGCTACCTGGATATACATGAACGTTCACTGGCTCAAGGTTTCGAAGAGGGACCCTAAGAGGATGAAGATAGAAATTCCCAGGTCCGAGTTCAAAGAGAGCATTCAAATAGGAATGATAGCGTTGGCCCGGGTCTTTGGGTATCCCTCTGCCCAAGAATTTACTAAATGGATGTATTAATTCCTCCTCGGCATCTCCACCAAGGGAGGATACTTCGACTGGGCAGCTATAATTTCAAACCACGTCAACTCCCAGTTCTTCCAACTAGCCAAGAAAAAGAAATTTGGCATGACTTCTTATGTTTTCTGGGCCCTGGTGCAGCAGAGGCCCCACACCCATGGGCTACTTATAGACGGTGTGCTTAGGATTGGCCCAGGACAAAAGGCACTATGGGACCATTTCCTGCAGGTTAAATGGGAGGCCAGCTTCCCAAGTTTATGCCAAGTAAATGATGCATTCATTTACTATCACCTGCTCACACCCAGGCAGGGCACAGGATATCGCCTATCCACAAAGGCAATGAATTTGGTCTAGAGCTATGAACATTATTACATCTAATTCCAACAACACACTTATATTAGGGTCACCGACTTCTTTGGGAAACCCTACTTGTTATCCAAACACTGTGGTGGCAAGATCGTTCTCTTGGAATACTACAGGCAGATAATGGAGTTGCATGCACTCTTTTCCTTAAAGAAGGTAACCAATATTCTATTCCCAATCACCTGTGAGAACTACTCATGCAGCCTGGCCACCACAAAAGAGGTGGATAACGAGCTTAAAAGCTACAACTTAGAAGAATTCTATTTGGCGTGAAAAAATTTTGATTCACACGGCAAGATTGCTGCAGCACTTCCCCGGGTTTTAGAGCCTCATCACTACCATATGGAGGATTTCTGTGAAGATTGCCAGGACGATGTGGAGGTGCAGAGCTGGTACTATGTCAGGATGATGGTAGGCATGATGGAAAGGTTGAAGCTTCAGAGGTTCCCGGAGGACTTCTTAGATGTCGGCCCCACGATCGATCCCCAGTACAAAGCAAAGGGGATCGATACAATGACCCTCCCACCGGTAAATTGGGATGCCCAGGAAGGGCCAACAATTGAGGACTTCACCCAAGAGGTGGTCGAGCAAAGTCACACATACTTCAAGAAGGTGTGCCCCTGAAGTACCCACCGAGCAGCCTAGCCAGTACCAAAATTAACTCCGAGGGCCGAGACTTCTTCACAGGGAGTGGATAAAGAAAAAAGAATAGATACAACCCCTCCTATGCAAGATGTCCCCATAAAAGAACAAATAAAGCAGTCAATGGCAGCCTCCCAACAAATGAGGGAGAAGTTAATCACATGGATGGCCACTCTAGTACTCATGGCTGGGCCAATTCATCCCCCTTCCTCCCCATCATTAGCGGCCTTAATGGTAAATACGACGGGGGTGGATCCAATAGAACAAGAAGCACTAAGGGATGTGGGGCCGCCCTTAGTTACCCAAAGAAAGAAGAGGCTTAACCAAAATCCTAAGGTAGAGCTGGGGTTGGGTACATCTGCGACCCCACAAGTGGAGATCCTCTTTTTCAGTTCCCTGGAGCCAGAAAGAGAAACAGAGCCTACCAAGGTCCTAGCTAGTCCTCCCTCGCAGGAGGGATTTGATGATGTCTTTGCAACCAACGAGTTCGGGAGCCTGCAGGGGGACACCAGACAAACAGAGGTAGAGGTCCCAGCTGCAGAACAAGAGCCTGCACATGAGTAGGAAGAAAAGATCAAGGAAAGGGAAGCGAAGCCAAAGATCATCTCTAAGGCTCTAGAGATACAAAATCTGAGGGTGGACCAACAAAGGTAGATTGAACCAATGGCCTCTACTGGGGGAAATGGACCTGCGGGAATAATCATAACTCTAACCACCACATTCCAAATGCCACTCCCAGGAGCGACCTTTGGACAAGTAATCACCATGGCCCAAACTTTAAATCTCAGGCCAATACCGCCACTATTGCCAAAGGATGTGCCAACAGAAAAGGAAACCTCGGCGGTAGATGTCGAGCAACAAGAAGAGCAACACGAAGAGGAAATCCCTGAAGAAGCCAACGAAAGTTAAGAAAAAGTAATAGGAACAGAGGACAAGGCTGAGGAGATGGATGTTGCTAAGGAATAAATTACTGATAAAGAAGAAGACACAGGAAAAGGGATGGATGAGACCCACACCACTAAGGAAGAGCAGCTGCAGGGCACCGGAGAAGAGCCGAGAGAATAGACTTTGGCAAATAAGCCACCCCTGTCACCTTAGTGTTTAGTAGAGAGCAGGAAAAGAAAGGCTCCTTCCACTCCTGAAACTCCTCTCTCCCTAGCCAAAATGATGGCTCAGGTCCAGGCCCCGCCAAAGGCCAAGAAATCCCAGACGGTTCATAGTCTTTGAACCAGGCCAGGCAGAGAAATAGTTCCCATTATGGCGACACCTCCCCCAGATGCTGATGAAGCAACCAAAAAGCCCAGAGATTACAATGTTGTAGAGGTATCAGTAGGGAAGAGGGGAAAATAGGGCGATGTAGACTTGCTAAAGGAGGTAGCTAGGGTAGTGGAGGCCCGTTATGAAAAAGAGGCCCAAAGGCTCAAAACAAAAAAGGCAAAAAATGTAAACCTTATGGGGTTGCTTACTGACCTAGCTCGACCTATCAACACTGCTCCTCTAGAAGATTTCACATTTGAAGATCTACCGCAAAGCGACATAGACTCCCTATGAACAATGAAGAAAAATGCTTAGGCGGTTGACGAGTGGGTCGCTCTGCAAATAGGAAACACCTGGTGTTTTCTGGTATCCACCCTCCCAGACCTATATGCGGCCTGACATGTTCTACACCAAGCAGAGACTCTTATTGACCTGTGGGAGGGTGATATTGAAAACTATCAAGCATGGAAGGTAGAGCTTGGAGAACTCCTCGGCCTAGGAGGAGATGGTTTCAGAATCTAAAATTTTGGAGGACGAATCATTTGATTTTGTGAGGACCCAACACTCTAGACTTGACCTCACATTGGAGGTAACCAAGCAAATAGTGGGGACTCTACAGGAGAAGGTCAATGCAATAAAATATTCTTTAAATTTATACAAGTCTTTTGTAGCAAAGACTTCCGGGGCTGACCCCCTTAATATAGATACATGCATGCCAGAGGATTCAATTTTGGAGAGTTTTGATGAAATGATGAAGTCTCGATATCAGTCCCTGGAGGGAATAGATGGTGCCAAATGATGAGATTAACTCGTATGGTGCTTAGTGGCCACGACGCGGTAAAAATGGCCGATGAATTTAAGGAGAATGTTCCGGACCTGGGGGAACAAATTAAGGTGGCTAAGTACTGAAGGGCTGGCCTGAAGGATATCGATGAAGATGGCATCTCTCACCTCCTCTAGGCTTTCAATGATAACAAACAACCATAATTTTTCTTCGGAGGCCGGAGAAAACTCAAACATTTGGTATTCTTTATTCTTTTGGGAATGTAAGTTCCCAGATCCCAGAGTCTTAGATCCCAAATTTTGTATTCTTTCAAGTGATCCGTGTCCCGGTCCCTGAGGCTGACCGGTCACTTTTAGGAGCAGTTAATAAAGTTGTCAGAAGGTGGTTGGCTACATCAAGGGGGTTTCGACTCAATAGTTGATTTTCTGACAAGATGGTCTTCTCGAGGCACCATTCAGAGGTACATCTGGTGTGTTGGAGACAGAGTGCCACATTTCCCATTTATGAAGCATGTAGCCTCGATCCCCAAGGATCTAATTTCTTCCTTCTCCTTCCTGGCCCTCTTCTCGAGGCCGATTCTTCTGCTATATGTTCCTGTCTCATTCTTCTGGCATGTCAGGCCTATTCTGTCTCAAGGTCTTTTGTAGGGTGGCGCAGGTAGTACCGACCCCCAGATATTGTATTTTATTAAAGCATGATGTAAATTAGGGTTAGGGTTAGGATTATAAGAGAATGTGTATAAATAGTAAGACCGGCCCATTTCCAAGGTTCGGATAAATTGATGATTTTGCTGTCCACAGTAATAGAAAGGCGATCTTTTCATTCTAGTTGCAGAGCTCAATGCTCCATTGTCCCATTTTCAATAGTAAGACGCTCCCCTGGAGCCACCATTGTATCACGCACCAGTGCTTGCTGGAAGAGACGTTAATGAAGAAGGGAGAATTATTTGCAATGATGTTGTTGGCATTCATGCTTCTGAGTTAATGGTATTTTATGTTTCATGTTCTTTATGTCTTTTGCTCTGATATGTCAAATAGATTAACGACCTCTTTTTCCTTGCTACTGATAAAAT
>MU225810.1:109865-120354 GCA_018584345.1 Thuja plicata | reverse complement strand
TTTATGTTTCATGTTCTTTATGTCTTTTGCTCTGATATGTCAAATAGATTAACGACCTCTTTTTCCTTGCTACTGATAAAATACTAGCTGATGGTTGTGTATTTCTTCAGTATTTAGTGTAGTATATCAGAGTATTATTGATGTCTTGAATGTTTAAACATAACTATAGTTAGATGAAGTACTTCTAACCCTGCAGGATCCTTTTTTTCATTTTATTTGCTAAGTATAGAATGCTAGGAGAAACCTCACCTCATTGAATCTCCGGAGAGAATGAGTTGAAGAAACCAGCTATCCCTCTCGAAAATAGTCACTTCTCCCAACCGATCCCCGCACCATCTTGACCTGACACCCAGGTGCTTGAAGGCCCGGGGAATCAAACTTCCCCGGATAACCTTTGCAGGCAGAGTTGGATGGTACCTCTAGTACCCGGTGACAACTTATGACTGTTGACGGACCCGGTCAGCAAAACTCTGTCAATGTAATGCCAATTGGTAAATTTGTCCTTTGAAACCTACAGGTATATCTCTTTCATATTCTTTCCTAATATCAATGATATGTAGTAAAATTTCATTAAGCCAAAGACATGTTATGAATAATGTTAAAAAATAGGGATCGCAATGTCTCAGCTACAAGAACCATCCAAGTTATAGGAAATCATGACAACATTACAAGAGACAAACATTACACAGTATATTAAGTGAATCAAAATAATAAGAAATACATAGTAAGAGTACTCATGATTCATATTATTTATTTATTTTCTTCGGGCATATGCCTATGTCAAGGGTGAAGTCAAATTCCAATCTTAATTGGCATTGTCCTCACTACTATCTAATTTGTATGCAATTATTACAAAAAAGGATGGGTGAATCATCATTTACTTATTTTCAGAGAAAGATCTCAACTAATTTATTTAGAGATCGTGTACCTAGAAATGTCCAAAGTTTTTGTCGCTTCTACACTTCATTGTCTATATTCTTCTAAGTCGATATACTGCCTATTGGGTTTTTTTCCAATTTTGTAGTCTGACCAAAAAAGTTTTGAAATCCACATTCATTTCCATGCTTGAGAGTTGAAATTCTTATCCAATGTTGTATTTTTTCCTTGCAAATGATGATTTTTAACCATGAACTCAGTAAAGAATGTAAAAAACCCTAAGTCCTAGGTCATCCTCTATTTGAAAATGGCTAAAACCCTAGTTCTCTCAGTCATATTTCTATTTTGAAGTTACTTTATCATAACTTAAAGTCCCTAATATATCATGTGCCTTTTTTAAAGTTAGTCTCTAGGTCTCTTAAAGCTCAGAGAATATTCCATTTTGTCATGAGACTTAGCGAAAATGCCTTGTAGCATTATTTCCCAAGGAAAAGAATATACCTCAAATGGAAGGGAGACTTAGCATAGACCATCCATCTTTAGTTTCATCCAACGGTGGTCGGTAAGTCTCTTAATAAACTCCATAGTTAGAAAATCTTTCAGCGATAATGAGTTCCTTTGGTCGTGAAGTCTCCTTAGTAAACCATAGTTAAATGTTGGTTTCAATATTCATGTTAGTCGCTGGGTCGCAGAAGAAAGTAAGGGTTAAGTGAAAAATAATGAGACTTGGTGACAACCATCAAATTAAAAGAAGATCCAATGGTTAGTGCTAAGTCATTGAGAAAGTTTGAAAGTGAAAGATGATTCAGCGATTAAGAGACAAAAGGATAACATTGAGACACGTGTTCAAATACGCAATGGTCATGTAGTCTCTGAGAAAAATTTAAAGTAAATAATTCATCTGGCAACTTAGAGATGATATTCGCATAGTCTAATAAAAAATTAGGGTTTTCCTTGAAGATCTAGAGACTTAGCATAGACCATCAGATGCAGATGAAAGAAGATCTACGATAGTCACGTAATCTCTAGATCTAATTGATAAGTGAAAATTTATTAAGCGATTAAGAGATAAAGGATAGTCGTGTTGTCTCGAGATAAATTATCATTTGAAAGGTTTTCATAGCGACAAGGAGATTACATTGTTGCCAAGTCTCTAAAAGGAAACCAAGGTTTAAGATGGGTTATTAGAAGCCTCAGTCGTCAAGTCTTAGAAAGAATATGAGTTAAGTAATTTCATTTGGTGACAAAGAGATAACCATTGATCAGGAAGTCGATCGTGTGGTAGTCGCCAAGTCTCAGTAAGAAACCACAGTTAAGGGTAACCCTCAACGATAAGGAGACAATGCAGTCACGAGGTCGCTAATAAGAGAACCAGAGTTTGAATAAAGACTTTTCTTTGGTGCCAAGATGTACAGTTTCCAGTCAATGGAAATTAAGAGATTTATGAAAAGTGTGTTAAGAGGTATCTGAGCTGTATTCAAGATAGCCAATCAGATCAAATCTTGGATCCTCTTCAAATATAATAAGGATTTTTTATGAAAAGGCACTCATTCAAATTTGATCTCATGTCACTTTCAGAGGCTACATCTAGAATGAAAATTGATTTCACAACACAAAGAATTGAAGACAGAAGTGATTGAATTACAATTATATGATATGTACATTGATGGTTCTAAAATAAATAGAGGTTATCGTTAATCATTGCATTTTACCAAGATTTTTATTATTTCCAGAGCGAAACTTGCTAAGTAATTAGTGTGTGTAGAAAATAGAACTACTAGGATTTGCAGAGTGAAACGAGTAGGTTTTCAGTCCAGAACTAGGGAATTACAGTGATAATCAGTGCTCTAGAGGAAATTAAGTGAATTATAGTTGGAAGTGTGTGTCCAAGGGATAGATTTGTTTCAATATTGGTGAAGATAAAGTGAGATCAGAACGGTGGATAAGATGAGTCAAGCAGTAAGCGTAGCTTCTACCAGTGGGAAAAGTGGGGATGTAGAGGAGGATATGAAAGGGGAAGAGGAATTACTCTAAGGAATTTATCACCTTGTTTCACTTTTTAATTAATTCTATAATAATAGTGATGAAGCTATTCCAATTTCAAACCCACGGAATTGTGGATTAGCAAAATTAGTAGTCCTTGATATCTTTGTGGATGTTGATTTCATTCTAGAGATGGCCAATAGGTATGATGTCCTTACTAAGAATATAAAAAGGAATGATGGGAAAGCCCTCGTAACCCTAGATAGGAATTCATTCATGAAGGCATTCAATGTCTATTATCCAATGTCCACGGAGATAAATTTGAAAGGTTTAGAGTCCAAATATACAAGAGAGTCTGGCATTGCATCAAAGTTGATTTAAGAGTATCATGTGCCCAGAAAGATGAGGAATTACATAGCGCCTATCCTATGAAATGCTTCCTACTACTATAAGGACCTAAATTTTTACATGAAGTACATTTCCTATGCATTATGCAGAGTTTTGGGAGTGGATGGAGGGCCTGAGAGAATAAGTATAGATATTCTTATGATTGTCTTAGATATGCAGATCCCTCATATCAGCACAAGTTATGATTATATTCAGTATATAATTGAAAAAATGCATCAAGGGTTTTTTGATATCAGAAACAAGGAGAAAAAACCTAAATTCATGCATTATTCCATATTAATGCATTAAATTCTATATTACAACTTTCCTCTTATGGATTGCAAGAATCTGAGGCCACAGAGATTTTATCAAAATCAGGCCAACCTAATACAATTCTGGTTGAGAGTGTGGAACTACACCTCCAGAGAGAAATAATTTTGTGCTTTTCAGAATTGGATAGTATATCCAATCCTCAAGTGTTTAGGTGTAGACAAGATTAGGCTTCTAGTAAAGGTGCTGCAATTGTTGAGGCCATGCCAATATGTTGATAAATGGCCAGGAGACCACAACTGGGGGGAATTTTACTATGAAAATAATTATACTTTGATAAGGGTTTTTAGTTGTACTCACCCACCCCATGTTCTACCATACCATGTGCCACCTAGAATTGTAGCAATGGAGTTTATCCGATAGTTGATTTTAATAGACAAGGAGCACCTGGCTCCTCATAGGAAGGGTACATTTACCCCTAGACAATTTAGAATCTACAACTTCACAATTGGAAAAAGGGTAGTGGATCGAGTTATTAATTGGTTGATCCATTATAGGATGAATGTAGCCCTATGTAGATACACTAACATAGAAGGTTTTATAATGAGTGCTAAGAATCTTTTAACACATACTATTCCCTATACTAAAGAACATGAGCAGTGTATGGAGGAAGACCTCATTAGAAACATACTGGAGGATGAAGAGTTCAATCAAAGGGCTGATAAGTTTAATGAATTAATGGATTTGGAGAGACAAGTGAAGAGGAAAGGAATCTCTTTAGGGGGTTTCTTCCCAGATTTACCATATTTGAAAAGACTTGATACCATGATTGAGTCTTACAATTTGTTATGTAATCAACTTGAGGATGAACTTGTAGTGAAGGATAAAGGCCATAAAGGGAATTATTCATCTAAATATAATGAGGATAGTGATGAAGACTATTCAGTTCCTACCCCACTCCAATGGATCATCCATTTGTTGAAGAACGGGCAACAGAAGGAGAAAATGTAATTGACCTGATAGAGGTACCTGAGACTGAAGTCACTGATGAGCCCCCATTAAAGAAACAAAGAGTAGAAACAAGGGAGCCATCTCATGATAAAAAGAAAGAAAAGAAAAAGGATAGAATTGGTTCTCTCATCACTAGTGATAGATCCTATGATCATCAACTTAGAAAGTAGATAAGACAAGGAAAAAAGCTGCAAAAAGATGATGAAGAGGAAATTGAATTGCCTCTTCTAACATGCACAGATGAGAGATTGTTGTATCAAGAGAAATTCTTATATGATGATAAATTTATTAAGACTAAAGAGTTTAAAGAGTTTCTTATTTGGAACAAGCAGAAGTAGGTGGGTGCATAGCTACAATTGGTAGGAGGAAATCCAGTAACAAGTGAGGCATTGTAGGCATTGCAATATTATGATCCTGATTTAGAACAAATAACACCAAAGAAGCTAGGCAGGTGGTAATGTCCAATGGAATGTTGATGGTGGAAGGATGGGACTTAGCCTTAGCCTTTATAATTGACCAAATAAGGAAGAAACCTAATGTTAAGCTATCATCAAAAGTCCAGGTTGGAGAGATGATAAGAGGATTTGGATATAATCCAAAGTCCCAGGCCCTAGCAATGTGGAGCTTAGATCCAAAAGATCAAAATCCATCCTTACTAAACATACAAGAGAAAATGGAGGGGGACAAGATCATTTGGTCTATCCAGAACACAGGAGACTTGGAAATTTCCCAATTTCTCACCTATTTTGCACAACTAAATGAAGCTAAGGATGTCTAGATGTCCAAGAGATTCAAAAAACCGGCTAGTGAAACTAGTGATATAGTTAAGGATAGGGAGTTGTGTATGATCAAAATCAAGGCATAGGAAAAGTTAATAGTAGAATTGACACAAAAATTACTAGAGATGCCTGAGGTTTCCCCTGCAAAATAAAAAGAAGCAATAGATGTTGAAGTTCAAATAGAGGAAACAAAGTATGCTGCAACAGAAATAGGGTAGGTGAATAGCGAGCATAACAATGTTGTTTTAGGAGAATTGAATGAAATTTTCCAGCATAGGATCAATGTTATAAAGGATAAAATCGATATAGTATATGGTGCCTATGGTAAATTTATAGGCCTACAAGTGGAAGTAAACAATTTTGTTTTAATTTTGAACCCTTACTATGCTACATGGTTAGGAAGAACATGATTATTTGAGAGGTTAGCATCTTTGCAACCACATAGATCAAATTTGCCAGAAATAGTAACCCAAGTTGGGGTGGAGATAGAAATGATAGGAGAAACCTTGTGATTTTAAAAGGAAAGGAAAATCAGATTGAGGCAAGATTAAACATGTTTGGGCCTGATTACAACATATTTGTGCCTTCAATAAGATCAAAAGATAGTCAAATCAAGCCACAAGGGGTATGGAGCTCAGAATTTGACACTGTACTACCTAATAAAGAGGTGTATGTTTCTGACAAGGGTGAATTAGATATGGAAAGATACAATAAGATCCTAGATGAAGCCTTTACGGTAGAAAAATATTTCAATAAGTTCATTACAGATGTCAAGAGCATTACGAATGCAAGGTGGGAGAAGAGAGAAGAGTCAGGGCTTTTCTGATATAATCAGAGAGATGAGTAATAGTGGACTTGAGTTTGGATTTCTCTCTCTTCATCCCCTCCAATATTTCTCTCACTTCTTTGTGGTTGAACTCCCACATCCATTGTACAATAATGTTTAGGAGGACCTATATCAATATTTCTCATATCAAAAACTGTAGGAGATAATTGCCAAGTTTTTTCCTGCGTCTTGGCTTGGGAAACTTCCAAAATAACATGCCCAATCTCTTGATCTTTTCTAAAAGTAGCTAGAATACTAATTTTTTCTTTCTTTTGGAAGTAGAGGGGCCTTTCATGATCTGAGAGATAAAATCACTTGGAGGAACACGATCCTCTTCTTTTTTCCTTTTTTCTCAATAGTCTGCTCTATCCATGAAGGAGAAGATATAACTACTGAAGCAGAGGCTAAAATTTCTATATCAAATAATTTCCTCACTATAGGAGGAGTTTTCATAGGACAAGAAGGAAAAGGAAATTGGGGTACCTTATGTGGGATAGTGCTAACTAGAACCTTTTGAGAATCTCCTTGGGGTTCTGATGGTTTCCCATCCTGCAGTTGCTCTGGGGATTTCCTTGGGAACCCATGTCCAGTTCTCCAGTTTCTACCTGCTCGGGTCCCTCTTGTGGAACGAGGTTAATGAATGGAATTGTTTCACCTCTGCATGTGGGAAGAATTCCTTGGATTTTCTCAGGGATTTGATCATACCCTCCTACTAATTGGGATGTACCTTGGACCAGTGGATCCAGAGTCGTAGTTGTGATTAGAACTATGGTTGTGCTTTGAGTTTGAGTCAGCAAGGGATTTGAGGAGCTAGCACCCCATATACCTATTTTCCAATGTACCCACTCAGTTGTCTTCTTTAGGATGGAATCCATCCTTAGGTTGAGATAATCAATTTCTAGCCCTTCAAATATAATGGGCTTAGAGGGGTTCCCTTTATCTTCCCCAAATAGTGCGAGGACAACAAATCTAACCCATCATTAGACAACCCCTCCACAATAATATTGATACCATATATTTTGACTTGATCAATAATGAGATGGGACCAAGATCACTCCCTCATGTTGAAATCATCTCTACAGTTAGCCCAAAAGTTCTCTAAGGAAGGAACATGGTGAAAAGTTGGCCCTAGCTTCAAGTTATCCATGACAAAACTTGCAAGATCAAAATGATTTCCAAGCATGTTGTATTGTTCAAACGAATACTTTGCTTTGGTGCTCTTTATCATGTTTAGGGTGTTGGAGCTGGTTATGTATGTATAAGCCCCAATTGAAATGGGAAATCAAATTCCCGCTTTGTGTCACTCACTCCACCTAGTGTTGACCTCAACAATCTTCCTACAAAGCTCTATCACAATTATCTTATCATCAGGATATCTTGGCAATTTGTAGGGGAAATTGTCAAAAGCTCCTATCCTAAAGTAAGTGAATGTTAGGAATTGTGTGAAATGGCTCCCAAATGTATCTATTGTCGATGCTGCCTTTGTAGACATTTTCCACTCTACGCAATCTTAAAGTTCCCTACATACTTTCATGGTGAAAACATCATCACCCTTCTAAAACTTTCTCAACTATTTTGCATCTACAAACATGGATAGAAATCATATGCTTGGAAGTATTCTTCAAATCTTTCAACACTAGGGAGTTCAAGCTAGCTATGAATATAAGCTAAGGAATAAATGATATAAGAATACATATGGAAAGAGGATGAGTATTTAGCCAACATGATCATTTTAGTTAACCTGTCACTAAGTAGTTTTTCCTAGTCAATATATCTATCTTCAACACAGATTGTCTGCACGATGAAAAACCACCATTCTTCAAAATTTTGGGCCTCCTCATTTCCTCTAATTTGATACAGGAGTACCAAAATATCCATAATCTCTCTTTTGATATTAGTTTCGTAAAGAGTCTTTGGGAGCTTAGAGCTAGCCGCCCTCCTAGCTTGGAACCATTCTGCAGACATTTCACCTCTCCACTATGATTTCTTCTTCATTAAAATAAGATGCAGCCAGTGAGAAGTCCCAATTAGTATATTCTTCTCTTGAAGTAAGGCCTAAGAAGTTATAAATTGAATTCTTGTCTAGGGTGATGAGAATCTCATTATTTGACTTCTTAATTTTCCTACTACCTGGGTCAAATCTGGCACTACACTTTATTTTCAGCTCAGGGGCCTAGATGGCTATCAGAAAACTAGTCACCTAGATCAACCCACTCTCAATCAAATTTTGAGTAATTGGATGCAAGGGGGGGTGTACTCTTATGTATAAATATTCTAAGTTGTATAAATTTAACTTAGTATCGCCAATGTCTTTCCAAATTTTACCGACACCATTTACATGGTCGAAGCCAAGATATTTTAGGGTCATCTTTAGAGATTTGATTATTTTCAGTACAAGATATCAGGATGAGGAGCTCAACTTCTTTGGTTCTTTCTTTTTTAGGAAGGAATGTGTGTTACTATAATTTGATTCAACTTCTGCAACAAGTCACTGCGCCACCAAGAAAATATGCATATAATCTTTGTATTTAAAGCTTGTTAAAATGGATTTTAAATCTAGGATAAGATACCTCAAACATGTAAGTGGCTCTATGTGTTCTAGTGTTGACATATGTTAGGAAATAGGGAACTTGACATGTAGATTTTAAGGATACTTCAGGAAATAAGCTACAATATTGTGAGACTCTGGAACCAACTTCATAGCACATCAATATCATGATTCTCTAGGCTCTCTATCTAAAAACCCACCATTTGACAACTTTAGAAATTTTGCAATTAAAAATTTCCTGCTGCAATCTCCAAAATTCTAGAGAAAGCATCTCACCTTACCATTTCCCACTTCACCGAGCCTTTCTATAAAACCCATCCTTTGAAATATTTTTTAGAACTTTTTGAATTGTACGCCCCCACCGCAGTTCCGAAATGGCTTCCAAATCTTGGGAATTGCACTTCGCACATCAAATTTCTTATGTAGAAGTCTGAAAGCAATAGAACTTTCCCATTGCTACATCTGAAATCACGGTACAAGCATTGCATCTTTTCAATTCTCGATGCCCAAAGCATTTCTCTATTAACCCAACCTTGGATAGCTTTTGGAATTTCAAGAATTATACGTTTCTCACTACTTTCCCCAAATGACTTTAGAATCTTGGGAATAGCACTAATTTCATCAAATTCTTGATGAAGAAGTCTGAAAGTATTGGAACTTTCCCACGGCTAATTTTGAAATTCTAAAATGAGAATTGCTACTTTACAATGCTCAATTATCTGACTCTTCCTCTAAAATTGACCCTTGGTATCTTTCATAATTGTGGGAATTACATGTTCCCAATTCCTTTTCTGAATGGCTTCTAAATCTCAGGAATAGCACATCATACATCAAATTTCTGATGTGGAAATCCCCAAAAACAATGGAACTTTCCCACTACAATGTCCAAAATTTTGGAATTAGCTTAGAAACCTCTCTCTCTCTCTCTCTCTCTCTATATATATATATATATATATATTGTTGGAACTATATTGAAATGATGTACTGAGAAGGGAGGGGTGAATCAGTACCTCTAAAATTTTTCTTAGTTAGCCCATTAACCCTTAGTCATCAGTCTATAATTTATCTTATCTAACTGTTCATCTTTCTTTATGCATATGTAATCATATCATACATTCTTTTTAGTATGTAACCATAACAGAAACATTTATGAAAATATATAACACATGACACAAGATATGATATCGCCGAAAACTCCTGTTAAGGAAGTAAAAACTGCGGTGGAGATTGTTATCCACAAAAATTCACTATCTACAGATAAGAAGGGGTTAGTTAAGGCTTACAATTGGTCACTTATGATGACCTACCCTGTTAGGAGTATTATAGTGGAGACCTATTAAGATCTACTTCATTTGAAGCTTTAGCAACACTGTTAAGTGTACACTCTGTTAAGAGATTTGGAAAGAACGGTTAAGTCCACCTTCTACAAAAGGATATTAGATGTGATGCACTTGTTAGAATGCAACTACATAAGTCTTTGATCTGATGATAAATGCAATCTTCAATTTTTGATAACAGATCCTATAAAGCTTCATACATATTAGTAATCATCCTATCATGATTGAATAATACCTTTATCTGCTCGTCGGTAGCCTCTGTGTGTTCTTGATAACTGATGTACTCTATTTCTGATATTTGCATTAATTATGCCTTCTTCTCTTTAGATGCTCTTCATGGCTATTAATAATAAGAATTCATGTACTCACAATTGAGTATGAACATCTATTTATACTAGTTTAGGTTCAATTCTTGATTCATGCATCGCAAGTTAACTCTAGATCCAAGGTATACAACTTGACCTTGATCTTT
>MU225810.1:74692-87769 GCA_018584345.1 Thuja plicata | reverse complement strand
TATATATATTGTAGTATGTAGAAATAGTATTTGGTGTTGAGGTATGTGTAGGATCAGGTGAAAGAAAACATGATAGGGTAATAACGAGAGATGAGACTCATATCGAATGCTCAAAAAATGAAATTTAAATTTCTCTTAAAGAAGTTCATTGTATACATTGATATAGTGCAATAATGAAAGCACATAATTCTATTAACAATAGAAATTTTGTAGCCATCATTATACATGTAAATAATTTTTAAATGAAGGAATGCCTTCATATTTATCTACATTTGGTCTAGACCTTGGTCCCGGGAAAGACTAGAGGTTGTCTTCTCCATTCTTTCCTACCAGTGACCACAGTGAATAGAGATATTGTATTTCTGATTACTTTTATTAATAAAATTATCTATGGCTTCAGCCTTTTACAGATAAAAAAATAGCTATTTGAAAAAAATTGTAATAATTTTAAATCATTCGCAGGTGTGGTCAATGAAAATGTCATATGCACAATGATAAGGATTAAATCATTTGGAAAAAAATTAGGTTGATAATGATTTAATTTTACGTGTTGTGATCATATCAAGACATAAAACCTAATTAGTATTGCATAAAATATATGTGGAGTCATATGGTCAATTGATATTTGTGTTGTATCTCTATAATTAATCTCTTTATTAAATTGAGTGATATTTCTAAGTTCTACCAATAATTTATGTAGATACTTTTTGTAAGTATTTTAGTATTAAATTATGTTTTATGGAAAAAAAATATCCAAGAGTGTTTTTTCATGTATATACTGTGTAATGTGTGTATGTGTATCTTATAGCTCTCATTTTACTTATTTTATTCTTATCTTTGATGGTTAGTAACCTATGACAATATTTTTTATCAATGTAGATACAAGTGCAAGCTAGTAAATTTACATTCCAAGTAGTCCACCTTTATGTGTTACTTGATCGTTGGAGGAATTGTCCTTATATATTTTTCAAAGTTTCACCAACCTCCCTTCTCATATCAAGGACTAATTTCATTATTGATAGCATTGATTTGATAAAATGATCTCACACTTCATAATACAGAACTCATTGCATAGTATTCATGGCTAGTCTCTCTCTTCCTATTAGTATTCAACTTCTCTATTGATCCACAAAAAAGGACCCCTAGATGGATAGATAGTGGAAGAAATTCTCCACCTTCTCTTCACATGGAATCGTATCCCTCTCTTGGGAAAACTAGACGCCAATAACCAGTTACTCAGTCACCAACTAGAATTAAAATGTTGATCTCCAAACATAGTATTAATATTTCCTATGAGAAATACTTGTCCATTCATTCTTTTCAATAATACAACTCCAAAGTTTCTTCGCCAATAAGGCTTGACTGAACTCCTTGAATTTTCTAATGGACAATCCACCAAGATGTTTAGGAAGGCAAAACTATCCCAAAAGATCAAATGTATTTTGTTTTTTACTTATGATCTGGTCCATAGAAATCTTTTTGATTTTTTCCATCTTATTAACAAACTTCTTTGGAATGTTGAAAAGGGTCATCACATACACCAATAAGTTTTATAGTGAAGCTTTAATCAAGTGGATTTTTACAGCTTGGCTTAATAATTCTCATTTCTAGCCTACAAGCTTGGATTGAAATCTCTCAATAAGAGCATGCCAAAAAGAGTCCAGGACGAAGATTGATCAAAGAGGAAGCCCCAAACAAATGGAATGGATTTCCATAATACGACATCCCAAAATATTAGCTATTCTAAGTTGTCGCCTCTTTGGAGTATGGAGAAAGAATAAAAGAGATTTTTGGTAAACTAATGTTCTAACCAGAAGCTTTCTCAAAAAATTTCAACACTTCTTTAAAAAATTTAGCCTCTATAATCAAGCTCTCCTCCATTAGGATAGTATCATCAACAAATTATTGATGAGAGAAAACAAATTCATAATAGGACGGTTGAAGTCCTTTCAAAACACTCATCATAACCTTTTTCTTTGAATAAATCTTCCCAAAGTTTCCACCATCAGGAAAAAGGGAAAGGGGGATAGGGTCCCCTTGCTTGATGCCACAAGAGGAAGAGAAGAAACCAGTAGGTGATCCATTTATAATAACAAAAAAATTTTGCATGGAGATATGATGATCATAATTTGTCATTAGTATACAAGGAAATATTTTATGGACTGTCGGTAACACGATCACTGAGCGACAGAAAATAGTCAAGTGTAGAGGTCACCTAAATAGTTAAGTGCAATGGTCACCAAAAAATGTCTTAGCACATTGGTCACTGAGTTCAATGAACACCGAAAGCACTATCATCGATAGACAGCTCATAGAGTAACTCGAGAGTAGTATGTCTACAGAGAAATCACCGAGCACCAGTCTTTCGAGATACATTTTTATTCCCAAGAAAAGTTGACCTGAGATACATGTTAGCTAAAGCACTTTATTCTTATAAATAGATTGATTCTTAGCTATAAAACCATTTCTTGAGGATCAAGCAAAGCATAATTAATAGTTTTAATCAGTTTAATTGATTGTAAACATGCAAACTAGGAGATCAAGGTCAAGTTGTAAACCTTTGACCATAGATTTTTTCTTGTAAAGAGTGAAACCAAATTAGGTAAAAACCTTTGTATATATAGATATATAATCATTCAAGAAGATGATGATTGTAGTTGAAGGATACATCTATGGATTGGACACAAAGTTTCATGGAGAAGGACACAAAAGGAAGAATTCAGTTATGAAGAACTAGATTCAAGGATACTGAGCAGAATAGAGGTATTATCCATCACTATGGGTGATACATATATCTTGTGAACATAAAGGATCTGTATTCAAAAATTAAAGATTGCATACTATCAGGTCATAAGTATTTTTTACTATTATCTAACAATTGTAGCAAATAGAAGAAATCATTTAAGAAGGTGGACTTAACAGTCTTATTGTAAATCTCTTAACCGAGTGCACACTTAATAGTGTTGTTAAAATATCTTAACCAAGTAGACTTAACAAGTCTAACATGTTACTCCTAACAGGGTAAGATCATCAGAAGTGATCACACTTGTAGCCTTAACTTGCACCTTCCATTCTACAGATAGTGAAGATTTGTGGATTTCATCCCCACCAGAGTTTTTACCTTCTAACATGAGTTTCCTATGTTACCAATTCTTGTGTTATGTGTAACTAAGTTTCATGAATGTTTCTATGAATTTTTATATATAATTACATTTATGTTATGATATTACATGCATAAAGTAGAAAAGAAACATGGTCGGTAATGCAAGAAAAGATTACTAAGGTTAAAGTGATAAAAAAATTTAAGGGTACTAATTCACTCATCCCCTCTTAGTACACACCATTCTATTATTCCAACAAATGTTATCAGAGCTAGATCTCTTATATGGAAAATTTTAAATCACTTGAGAGAAAAGATCATACAATGGAAATTTATAAGCTTGATAAGAATATGAATCAGAAGTTGCATATATAGTTCTTCTATGAGCAATAAAAAGAAGCAATAATCAAGATGAGAGAGCTATTCAATGAAAGAAAAGTCATCGAATCTCACAACAATGAAACTGACTATCATGAAGAAGAGATACCTGATTTGTTTGAGTCATCAGGATCTACATCTAGTAATACATCTGACACATTTGAAGGAAGCATTACAATTATTAATGAAATCAATCAACATCTAACAGAACAAGTAAATGTACTGCAAATCAATCAAGAGACGCAAATGGTAAGAATGATTGATGTTATGAATAATGCAAGACAAGCTGAACAAGAAAGAACTTTAGCTATTGATGACAAGAGGAAGATCATTGAAAAGTTGCAAGAGAAATAAACTGAGATACAGATACTAACTGAACATCATCATGAGATCACCAATCAAATAGTTCTTATGAGTAATGAGGCCAACCAAGTGAACATAGAACTCAATGGGAGATTGGAAGCTATTGGTGAACTAAGAGAAGAAAATGAGAAACTAAAGCATGGAGTAAGGATTCAGCATCAACATAATGATATGATCAAGAAAGCTGAAGAAAGTACAAAAAGAATGGATGATTTTTTGAATGGACAAAGGAGAATCAACAACAATATTGGTTTAGGGTATACCAAGCATGGACAATCATCAAACCAATCTGAACAAAAAAAATTCTACACAAATCCAAGAGTAAAGAAGTAGTCATGCAATCACTATGCAAAACCAGGCCACACATCAATTTTTTGTAGGAGCAAAGCTAAAGGTATTCCTAAATCTACTTCTACATTCATAGGTAATTGTTATAACTGTAACAAGCATGGACATAAAGCACATGAATGCAGATCTAAGGTAAACCCACCAAAGAAGGAAACCTACATGGAAAAATATTGTTCTACTTGCAAAATGCATGGACACACATCTCATGAATACAGGAAAAATAAAAAGAAAGTATGGAAACCAAAAGAACAACAAAATTCTTATAAATTGAGAATAATCAGTAACTCATATGTTTAGGATTACAAAACATGGGTAAATTACACAGCATGTGGTAGATATGGACACATAGCTACAAACTACATGAGGAAATGGATAAGAAGGTCTAGAAGCTAGACTAACTCCAGAATGGCATGCTTAGACTATCATAAGGTTGGTCACCTAAGAAAGGACTGTAAAGACCGAGTGACAGACACAAGCACTTTTTCAAATGGAAATATTATTGAAGATATCAGAAGAATGAGAAATCAAATGTGGAGGAAATATTCAAGAAAAGATGATGTTGGACCAAGCACCATAGTTGGTGACACCTCATCCAATAGATTTGGTGATTTCACCACCCCCACCTAAGAAAAAAAAGTAAGTATGGAACTGCACTCTATAAAGTTATATTTTACATCAGTTCCAATATTCATTGATAATATTCCAAATTAGCATGAATGGAGATGCACTATGGTATTACTTGTTATGATTTTATGATTCCAATCTCGTTGGTTAATACATACTAAGCATCATCGGTGTACATATGGAAAAAACAAAGTTGTCAATATAAACTGAGCATCATCGGTAAACATGTGAAAGACAATCAAGTCTTTGCTACATACCAAGCATCGTTGGTGAACATGTGAAAAGTACAACTAAGTTGTCACTTACCCCTAGCGATGTATAATCACTGAGGATGAAGTATTTGGTATGATACCCTAGCATCTTTGTTTCATCAACCGAGTGGTAGCTGAAGCATTAAATGCACCACTTAGGTTATATTCTTTAAATAGGGAAACAAAGAGCTCATTCATTTACCAAGTGATAGAGTGAAAATAATAGAGCGACCAAGAGCGACAAGATTGCAAAGCAATTCACAAAAGATTCAAAGGCTACTCCAATAGATTCCTAGCATCTACAACAAAGATAAAGTGAGTAACTAGACTCACCGAGCTCATAGTTCATTTACGAAGAAGCCCTAATTTAACAAAAAATGGCAACCACATCACGAGTCTCAAAGATCAAGAACATCAAGGAAAAGAGGGTCGACCTAATTAAGAACACAACCTCTCAGGATCCTAACTATAAGTTTTTCCCTGAGGTTGATGCTCAACCTGACAAAAAGGGAGCATTTTCAAGTATACCTCCTAGGGTTTTGTTAGTTGAAGATATCCGCACATACATCCACTACAAGGTTGCAGAGATTGTAGATCTAGAGATTGAAGAAGCTTACCAGAAGCTATGCCAAGATGGAAACCTGAAAGATGAACACAAGCACATTGAGGTGAAAGGGTTAACCAATGCCCTACTCTTTTTGAGAGAGTTCAAGACTGAGTAGATACTCATTGTACTTAGATAGGTACAAGATAGAAAAATGTGGTTGGATGAACCAAAACTGATCAAAAAGGATGTTATTCACGCTGTAACAAGTTATCCAGTAAATTACAAGGCTAAAGCCCCAAAGCATCCTTCTCGCCCCGAGATTGAAAATTTAACTGGTGCAGTATGGGATGGAAGAGGTTTGAAATTTAATTCAATCACCAACCCAGAGATGAAGTTTGGTACATGTGTGACTGGGTACAATGTATTCCAAGCTAGCCGAATGAACAACATAACATGTGGAGCAGTTGGCACTGCTTATAAGATTGTGAAGAAGTGAATTCAACTAGACTTATCTGAGCTGCTATTAAAGCAACTGGAGGAGAATATGAGAACTATTAGATTAGCCAGATCTAATTCATGTAAGTTTGGTTCCCTCCTTATGTGCACATTCTTCTAGTTTTATAATTTCTTCCCTTATGTCGGTAATGTCAATTGGGACACAACCTGACCAATAACTGCACATATTAGTGAACTCATTAAGTCACTAGGGGATAACTTCACATCTATAATGGATGCATACTTGACCACTTTCAAAGAAAAAATGTAGAAGAGAATGATAATCCCTACACAACTAGTTGAACAATACAAAGATGACATATGTTTCATAGTGGATACCGACACCACTCTAATTAAACTAGTTGTACCGAGAATAGAATGGTTGCCACCATTGGACTATGAGATCAATATTGATTAGGCTAAAAATTCTATTGAAGCCTTATTGAATGAACTAGTGGACAAATCATTGAGAAGATTTGGAACATATGTGGAAGCCAATTCTAGAATCAAAATTGTCTTAGTAGTGAAAAAGATATACTGAAATAAGACAAATATAATTAAAACTCTTGAGAAGAAAATGTCAGTAAATGATGAAGAGTTGGAAGAAGATGTCACCGAGGGATAGTCACCCATCGGTGAAGGTCAAGAGTCAAGTGACTCTGATTCCACTGAATCAGATGCACCACCAGCCAAGAAAGAAAAGGTTACAAATGTAACAACAACATCAAGAACAAGGAGAAAAACAAAAAAGAAGTAGACTCATCGCTGGTAAAGAAAGGTACTATGAGGAATTATCAAAAAATAAATCCTCAAACTGGTCCATCAGCACCGAGACAAAGAAGGAAATATATAAGAGGAAATGAGGATGAGGATGACACTAAACATGATGAGAAAGAATAAGGAATCCAAACTGAAAAGATTAAAGTTCCTAAAATATTTGATGAATTTGCAGAGTCAATCATCAACATAGGAAGCATCTAAAATTGCAAGATTAGACAATGGCTAACTTTGTCTCCCGAAGATAAAAATAAGATAGAAGAGGCCATAATTAAGGCAATGGTTGCATACAAGTATGTACCAATACAATTCAACAAGAATATTCCACAAGTGCTTAATGACAAAATATCAGCAAGATGGACATATGCCTTGCTTAAAGAGAAACAAATGAGGGAAAGATCTCTAGTTACTTTCATGCCACCTGAGTCAACAGTTGAAGAAATTGATTCAACAATGAAAAAGCATGCAAAGAAATTTTTAGCAAGGTTGAGAGCATACAAAGTACAAGAGGGTAGATTACAAGACATTGACAAAGAAAGAAATGATATTTAGAATAAAATATTCAATCCAGCCAAGAAAATATTAGCTCTAACTGAGACACCTCACTATAAGGAGGAGGCCACACTGAGCCCAGAGCATATCTTCATCAATGACACCAAGGATGCCAATCCAGTTGATTTTACAATAAAGGTGAGTAAGGCCATGGATGATGTACCTTAGATATTAAAAACATTAGGGGAAACACCAGACATCACAGTAAAAGATATAACTCTTATTGATTTTGATGATGATCCCAAGAATGATGAAGATGTAAATTATTCCACCAAGAAAGAAAAGGAAAAGGATACAATGGATGTTGCATAGGTAAATGTACCAGGTCACATACCTTTATTAATACAAGATATCAATATAATTACTGAAGAGAAGGAAAAGACACCCGAGCCTGATGTAAAAATACCAGAAGAAAAAGGTGATGACCATGGGGAGAAAAAAGATACAAATGAGGAGCAGAAAGATGTAAGTGGAGAGGATAAGCCTAGTGATACACCTGCCAAAGACACCAAAGAGCTAAACAAAGCTGCAGATATAGACAAGGTTGATGTAGATACATCTACTACTGACCAACAAGTTAATACCAAGTGGTATATAAAAGGCACTACACCTCCCACACAATCACAAAAATCAAAAGAGATAGAGAAGGATCCTGCTATATTTCTTCATTCCCCTACTTCCAGCACCATACCAAAGAAGAACAAGACTTGAAGAAGATAAAATCATCGGTCACACTTGATGAAATCATTGATATACCTGACTATGATCCAAGGACATTGGATCCCAAGTCACTAACCAAGTATGGTGAACTTTGCAAAAGGAAGGCAATGCAGGACAAGCTCAAGAAGGAGCACAAAAACTCACAAGTCCTAGATACCACAAAGGAAATACTATTGCAGATAGTACCTAACACTCAAATTGATCAGAATGCACCAATACTTGATCAATTAGCAGTTCTCACTGAGGTCATTACGTCATAGAATGTGGAAGCTAACAAGGTGATTGAAGAACGTGAAGAAGAAAAGTGTCAATACAAGCTCACAGAGAAGATCAGACAAGAAGTGGCAGAAAACAAGTTAAAACTTTCTGAGCTAGTTACTACATTGGAACCAATACTATCAGAAGTAGTCAACTTAGTTCAAAATTTGTGCACACTAGACCATTTCACTATTGAGCATAGTGAAAAAATAGCTAAACTAGATGAAGATCTTAAAGCTAGTGCACAAAGTCTCACAACTGAGAAAAATGCATTCAAATTGCATTATGAGAAGATTATACAATCAAAATGGTTGAGACTTGAGATACAAAATAATGAAAGAAAAATTAGAGATGAGGTAACCAAGCTTCAAGCTATATGTTACTTCTAAATCTCACATTACTGTTGAAACACATGACTTCGGAAAAGACTTTAATTGCCACCCCAGAGATGTCAGTTACTGAGAGTATATATGACATGCACACCAGAATCAATTTGGAACACATGACCCTCGAGAACCTTAAGGAGAAATGGGAGAAGCAGATGGTAGATATTCAAAAATCCCATGCCCACATATTTGACAAGCTGTAAGTACTACACCTTTGTCATTATTTTCAAAAAAGGGGGAACATATTATGTAAGGGGGAAAATATAATTATACATGTCAATGGGGGAAAATGTACAAAGGGGGAAAAACATGTCAAAAGCCAAAGAGGGAAATACACAAAGGATGAAACATGTACATACACTGTACCAAGGCATGCACATAGGGGGAGTCATTTGACAAGGTAAACACTTGGTGTATATACTAAACATATTAGGTTGCACATATAATTTTTTGATAATAATGCCAAAGGGGGAGATTGATGATCATAATTTATCATTAGTATACAAGGAAATAGTTTTTAGATTGTCGGTAACATGATCAACAAGCGACAACAAAAATTCAAGCGCAAAGGTCACCGAAACGGTTAAGTGCAATGGTCACTGAAAATGTCTTATCACAATGGTCACTGAATTCAGTGAACACCGAAAGCACTAGATCACCAATAGATAGTTCACAAAGTAACCTAAGAGAACTATGTCTACAGAGACATCACTGAGCACTAGTCTACCGAGAGATAGTTTTATTCCTGAGAAAAGTGGATCTGAGATACACGTCAACTAAAGCACTTTATTCTTATAAATAGATTTATGCTTAGCTATAAAACTATTTCTTGAAGATCAAGAAAAGCATAAGTAATAGTTTTAATCAGTTTAAGTGATTGTAAACATGCAAACTAGGAGATCAAGGTCAAGTTGTAAGCCTTTGATCATAGAGTTTTTGTTGTAAAGGGTGAAACTAAATTGGGTCAAAACCTTTGTATATATAAATGTATAATCATTCAAGAAGATGATGATTGTATCCAAAGAAGACATCTATGGATCAGATAGAGAGTTTCATGTAGAAGGACACAAAAGGAAGAATTCAGTTGTGAAGAACTAGATTCAAGGCTATCAAGCAGAACACATGTATTATCCATCACTATAGGTGATACATATATCTTGTGGCTTAAAGGATCTATATTCAGAAATTCAAGATTGCATACTATCAGGTCATAAGTGTTTTTGACTACTCTCTAACAATTGTAGCAAATAGATGAAATCCTTTAAGAAGGTAGACTTAATAGTCTTATTGTAAATCTCTTAACCGAGTGCACACTTAATAGTGTTGTTAAAATCTCTTAACCGAGTAGACTTAACAATTCTAACATGTTACTCCTAACATGGTAAGATCAACAGAAGTGATCACACTTGAAGGCTTAATTAGCACCTTCCATTCTGTAGATAGTGAAGCTTTGTGGGTTTCATCCCCGCCATAGTTTTTACCTTCTAACAGGGGTTTTCTACATTACAAATTCTTGTATTATGTTTAACTAAGTTTCATGAATGTTTCTATGAATTTTTACATACAATTACATTTATGTTATGATATTACATGCATAAGGTAGAAAAGCAATATGGTCGGTAATGCAAGAAAATATTACTAAGGTTAAAGTGATAAAACTTTTAAGGGTACTGATTCACCCCTCCCCTCTCAGTACACACCATTCCATTATTCCAACAATATCAATTTCCAAATAAAATGAATAAAGATATTATTGAACCCAAAGGCATCCAAAAAATTTGAAAGGAAATCTCAATCCATCTGATCATATACTTTGAGATGATCTAATTTCAACAAGAAGCCAACTTTCTTATTCATTGTCAAGGAATATATATTGTTGTGCACATTAAGAATAGAATCCAGCATCTAGCGACTACAGACAAAGTCATTTTGTTGAATTGAAACCAAGCCAAGAAGAACACTTTTAAGACATAACACAAAGATCTTGGAAAAGATCTTATACAAGGAGTTACATAAGCTAATAGGACAAAAGTCTTGAAAAGAATCAGCTCTCACCTTCTTAGGAATAAGCACAAAAAATGTTGCATTTAACTCCTTCAAAAGAGATATTGTGGATCAAAGAATTCTTTGGAAATAACTATGATATCCTTAGAAAAGATGTCCTACTAGGTTTGAAAAAAGAGCATAGGGAACTCATCTGGCCCTAGGACCTTATTTCCTTCAAAGGGAAAAATTGCTTTGCACACCTCTATATCTGAAGGTATTATTGTAAGGGTTTTGTTCATCTCAACAGTACCCAAATTTGAAATAACACAGATTAACTCTTGCTAATAGACTAGACCTAATGGTTGATCATTTGAGAGTAGTGCTAAAAAATATTTCATTGTCTCTTGCATGATCTCCTCATCTTTAGAAAAGGTTTTCTCAATAAAATTGATACTATGGATCCTATTAGTAGCTCTGTGTTTCAGAGTGGTCATATGGAAAAACTTGGGGTTTTGATCCCCACTCTAAAGCCATATTTCCTAAGATATTTTCTTCCAGAATTCCTCCCTTGTCACAATATCATGGAATCTTGTAAGTAGAACCATATCAAGTTACTAATAAAGGCATTGAATGCCCCTTGATTTTGAATTTGGGTTTGGATATCATCAAGCTTGTATTTTAGTTGATTCTTGATATTAGAAATCTATCCAAAAGAAGATTTGTTCCATTTCATAATGTTAGTTTTAACCACTGCCAATTTCTTAACAACCCTATACATAGTAATGCTAGGAATAGTAGTATCCCATCACTCTTTGATTAGAACCTTAAGGTCGAGGTTTAAAGTCCACATTTTCTCAAAATTAAATGGAAATATCTTCCTTCTGCAATGCCTATCCGTTATAAAGGTAACACCTCCCTTTTTCTATGCACTGCAAATAGGGGTATTGAAGTCCCCCATTAAGATCCACTTAAAAGGGAAATTAGATCTAAAAGTAATTAACGAGCCTCATGACCTTCTTCTTGTAACCTTATTATTCGAAGCATAAATATTTGAAACTACCCAAATAGATCCATGCTTCAAATGTTCATACTTAGTGGCAACATGATTAGGGGGTGAGAAAACTTCATGCCTTTCACCAGTTGTGGGTTCTAAAAAGTTGCAATGCCTCCTGAAGATACTGCATCATAACAATGATGAACTATAACTGATTGAATGTTTGAAGATGATAAGTTGATGATCACCGAGATGCAAAAGTGAATGCAATACATTAAATCAGTTAATTTATTATATTTTCATTGATGTCAACTTGATATGGTATGATTATTCATACACATATTGGTCATAACCTTGAAGATCTGAAGAGACAAATTTTATGTTATCAGTAAAATATAAAAAGTCAGTATACATTGAGTGACAGTGAATACCAATGGGTAGTGAACACTGATCAGTTCACAATATAAACTAAGCATAGTAATAATTGAGCAAGCATTACTGAGAAAATGTCACCGAGTAGTTCATAGTGTAAACTGAGCATAGTAGAAACTGAGAAAGTGTCATTGAGCAGTTCACGGTGTATACCGAGCACCGCAATAAACTGAAGTTGTTACCGAGCATAAATGGAGTTGATGACCAAACAGAACTAAAGTTAAAGAATGATAAAACTGCTTAGCTGGATAGAGCTATATTTAGAGATTGACTGAGTGATTGCTTTATTTTCAATGATAAAGAAAGGAAAGAGATTTAAAGCACGTTTAATTCACAGTTATCAAGGAGAGATCTATAGAATAAAAATAAAGTAGAGCTTTATGGGATAAAATAAAGTGTGGTAAGTTTTACAGATCAAGAAGTGATCTACAAAAAAAACAAGGAGATTGAGTGACTAATCATTTCTATATAAAGAGACAAGGAATTCATTATGAAGAGATAAATGCTAAGTATATTCTGGTGAAGATTGAATTCTTCATGCAGATTTGATCATACACACTGAAGAACGGAGCCAAGGAATTCTACAGACACCGATCAACAGAGGATAGAGCATTCACCGAGAAGAATAAAGGAAGAAAGCAAAGGGACTGAAGAGAATATTGATTATAGAGGTATTATTGGACTAACATTATATATGAATATCTACAAGTTAAATTTGTATTTTTAACAGATCATTTACTGTATCAGTTTAACCATTGATTCATAAAATCTCTTAACCGAGTGGGATTTAACAGTCCTTATTGTATTGAGATACTCAGGAGTATCAAAAGGTTTTCTTGTTGACAACATAGTGAGTGCTAGGTCAA
>MU225810.1:39082-58853 GCA_018584345.1 Thuja plicata | reverse complement strand
TGAATCATCCATTCAGAAATGAGAGCAAAGAGGAAAGATCTTTAAATTCCCATTTTAGAAAGGAATGTATATGATAGTTCTAGGAATTGAAATGGATGAGATGAAGTACCAACCTTAAAATAGTGCAAACCAAAGAATGATGTTTTTTGAGGTCTATAGGCTATTTCTGGAAAAACTAAAGTATGATCCGAAAAGTAAACGTAGAGATGAACAAAACCCAGAAATCATTTTCCATTCCGATTTCGTCTTATGAAAAAGGTCGACCTTGACCCACAAATCTCAACCTTGACCCAATAATGTTGACCTTGACCTGCACAGATCTGAAAGTGACTCTGTTCACCGATCTTGAAAGTTTGCCGAAAAGGGTATCCAGATCTGGTCTCAAATCAACTGTTCTGAACCTGCACCTATAAGAAAAAGAGATTTTTTTGTTGGGGGGAAGGGGTTTGCCTTGGTCAAACCCCGGTTTGGAATTAACCTCAAATATATGTAATTGAAATTGCAGAAATAAACAAAGTAAATGCATAAATTCACCTTGCTTGTAAAAGTCCTTGTGGAGGATTTGAATCCTTGAATCCACAAGTATGCTTCAAAATATGGAATGTAGAAAGGTAGGATGTCTTCAATCCCTTGCTTGTAGATCTCCAACACCAAGTCTTGAATGGGTTCTTGAATTTGGAATAGGCTTGGAAGAAGGTGGATGGGGAGATCACCAAAAGGGCACTTTGTAGCTTCAATCCTTCAATGGCCTCCAATGGATCTCCTTCATGAAAATGGATACTTGAATGAATGAATGGATAAATGCTTGCTTGAAATCTTTCTTGAATGCTTTCTTGAATTGCACTTGAAGATAGTTTGAGAATTCTTGATCACCATTAGAAGACTTAGAGAAAATGAGAGAGAAAGCTTCTCTTTTATATGGAATTAGGGCACAATCTTCCAAGGAGGCCTACATAGGAGGATTAAATTCCCATTAAAGAATTTACCCCTAGGAGAGGACCTATATTAAATATAATTTAGGAATCAGCGCTTTGGAACCCAAAACAGCCGACCCGGAAGTGGGAAAGAACTTTTTGCAAAGACCGACATCCAAAAATTGGAAGACCCTAAAGTTTGAACCCTGGGTCAAGGTCAAGGTCGACCCTGACCTAGGTTAGGGTCAAGGTCGACTCTAACCTAGGTCAGGGTTGAGGTTGACATAGACCCAAAAGGTTTACCTTGACCTTGAAGTCCAGAATCTCAGGTCTGCAGTCCAGAATGTAGAAACTAGGCTGGAAAGAAGTGGAAAGAGGGACAGAACAGGGGGAAAGCTAGGTCTAGATCAGGAACCCATTCAAGGTGCTTGATATGACCCCAAACCACTTACTCGAAAGGCTAAACACATCTACAATGGAAGTACTTCCATTTTCTGACTATACAATATGTGTGTGTGTGTGTGTGTGTATATATATATATATATATAATATATGCATGTGTATATATATATATATATGCATTAAATGTGGACACACATATATATATGATATATGTATATATGTATATATATATGGATATGTGTATATTATATATATGTGTGTGTGTGTGTGTCATATGCATGTATATATATACATGTACATGTCATATGCACACGTACAAGTTTTATACCTCATACATGTACATGTATATGTATGTACACATGTACATATATGTCATATGTACATGTCTTGTATGTCATATGTACATGTATATATACACATGTACATCTACATGTCATATACTATATACATATGTATACACATGTACATGTATGTCATATACATGCATTATATATACATGTCATATATATATATATGTCAAGTATATATACTACATGTCATGTATATATATGTACATGTATGTACATCATATGTACATACATATGTACACACATGTATATATATGTACATGTCATATACATATATATACATGCATTATATATACATGTCATATTGTATGTACATGTATGTATGTATACATACATATATATATATACATGTCAAGTATATATATACTACATGTCACGTATATATATGTACATGTATGTACATCATATGTACACACATGTATATATATCTACATGTCATATATATATATATACACGCATGTATAGTTCATGTGTATGTACATGTATATATTATGTACATATGTGTACATATATATGATATATATGTATATATATACATACATGTATGTATGGATGTCATACATGTATGTACATACATGTACATACATATATATGTATATATGTACATGTGTATATGTCATATGTACATGTACATATATGTACATGTATGTATATGTATATATGTATATGTCATAAATATATATGTACATGTACATGTACATGTCATATGTATGTATGTATATATACATGTATGTGCATATGTCATACATGTATGTATATGTACAGACCTATGTGTACATATGTTGATGTACATGTGTGTGTGTGGGCATATATATATATATATATATATATATATATATATGTCATATGTATATGTATGTATATGTATATGTCATAAATATATATGTACATGTACATGTACATGTCATATGTATATATATACATGTATGTACATATGTCATACATGTATGTATATGTACAGACCTATGCATACATATGTTGATGTACGTGTGTGTGTGTGTGTGTGTGTGTGTGTGTGTGTGTGTGTAGTCACATATACATACTGGACATGTGTACATGTATGTGTGTAATTTATTTAAATGAAATTTAGATGTAATTGATTTTATGTAGACTTCATTTGACAGTAAATAAAATCTTTTACGTACACACACACACACACACACACACACACACATATATATATTTATCAGGCATATTATTACACATCACACATGGCAGATGCACTGATTCCCCCTGAGGAACTATTTGCATGCATGAATAGAGAAATTCAAAGGTTGCAAGATTCCATTAATAATCTGACTAGCTCTGTTGTTTATAAGAACACATGTCAATCTATACTTCATAACTTGATTACTATTAGGGATTACCTTCATGGTACTAATCCCTATGGCTGAGATGTTATAGAGGCCATACTTGAGAGGAAGAGACAAGAGGTTGGCTCTGGTCTTTCTCTCAAGGAGGTACAGGCTTTAGTGCCTAAAGCGACCCTAAAAAGGGAAGTTTTTCCATCTTATGCAGAGTTACAGTATGTGAAGGGATATCAGGTTACGAGGTGTAATGATCTTTCCATATCTGCATTGATATACCCATGATTTATAGCTTCTCATGGTTATTATCCAAATAACAACCTATACTTTGCACAATGGATTTATGTTGAGGTTCATTTAGGGAGGGAAGTTAATTACACTGATTTTCCAAGACATCTAGGATAGGGGCATATCAGACTTGCTAATAGAGACACTTATCATCGAGCAGATCATGAGAGGATAGTACATAGGGCCATTGTTAGTTAGAGGGCACCTGCGATAGCTCCTTCATTGACTCCTCTTGCAGATGGTGTTATCCATAGCACCCAGCTTCGAGGTGCGATTGATAATGTGGGGGATATTGCAGCAGCTATTGCATCCATATCGAGCGATCAGGTTGGTCAGTACTTGATGTCTCGAAGACACTCCAGATCATCAGTTGGAGCATCCGCTAGTGGGGCCACACATGACATGTATACTACAGCAAGGATCCCTTCACAATCCAACCTAGAGGGACTTACAGGAGAGACGACACGAGTCACATTGTCTATCTTGGCTGATGATCTTTTGGATGCTTATGCATTTATAGCAGCAGAGCATGATATCCCTATATTGGGTGTTAGAGCTCGTATGGGTACTGTCAGATTTTCCCAGCCACCTCATTTTGACCTAGACCATGGCCATAGTGGCAGTGCTCGTGAGGATCCACCCACTAACCACTATTGTTGCAGAGGGAGAGGCACAACATACAGACCCTTCAGTCAGTGTAGGGCACCAGTTTTCTGATGTTGGTCTTGAGGATGTTGACTTCAGCATGGCCACTACAGGTTACCTAGATTTGCTAACACATGATGATATGACTTCCATGCCATCTCATTTGGTTAGTTCTTTGCATTCATCATTAGAGAGACATGTGCAGTCTATGCATGTTGCTGATGCAGAGATGAGCTTGGACTAGACACATCACAATCTTGATATATTGGTTGATAAGATTGAGGCTAGGGAGTCTGAGTACTATCATGTGTCACCATCTACATAGGTATAAATTATCATATTATATATATTTAATGTTACAATTTAAGTTATTTAAAAATTTGCAATATTTCATCTAGATGTGCATGTAAATTTACTTTTTTCTCTACTAGGATATGCCTCTTGTTACTCTTGCTTTGAGCAATGATCGTGTACATTGTTAGGACTCACTCGATGATGACATCAGTAGTAGACATGTGAGTTTTTAATTTATTGATGTGTGTACACGTATAGTACATGTTTTTCCACACTTTATAACATGTTTGTGTATGCACCCTAAAATGGTTGCCTAGACTATGGGCCCCATTTATCATTTTATCAATTTATCAAATTCCCGAATCAATGCTTTGGAACATTTTCAATTCAAATCAATTTCCTTGATCAAATTGTAATTAATTCAATTAATTCAATATTTCCTAAGGTTTGATCATTTTTATTTAATTAAAAGATTTTATCGCCCTTTTAATTAAATAAAATTCATCTTATTTAATTAAATTAAATTCCTCCCATTTAATTAAATAAAATTCTTCTAATTTATTTAATTAAAAGAAAACCCCTCTTTTAATTAAATAAATAAAAATCCCCACTTAAAGCACTTTATTTGATGAAAAAGGAAATAAATTAAATAAAAATCCCTTTTTCTTCACATCTTCCTAAGTGGTGGGTTTTTTGCCTCTTAATCTCTACCATTCACTTTTCTTTATATGGAAACCTCTCCATCTCATTTGAGAATCAATATTTTATGCTATTGTTATGTTGCAGGTTTGGAGAGCAATTTTGGAGGAGGATTTGAGCACTCAAGCTTGGATATTGCAACTTCTCTCTTCTTGTCTTCTTCTTCTTGCATCCATGGCTATAAATGTAGATTAGATTCAAATTAGATTAAATTCATATTTTCCTCCATAGATTAAGCTTGCATATTTCCTTTTATATATTAATCATGTATTGTTATCATATAGATTAATTTCCTTTTATGCATTGCAATCATATAGAATAGATTTCATTTTCATGCATTGAATCTCTCATTTCATGGTGTACTTACATGGGCACAACTAGGTCAATCTGAGGGCCTCTATCACAAACCTTTGCACTCCATGACTAGGGAGCTATGAGTCGATATTTGAGGCCTCATTCTTGAGCAACCTTGAATGGAATAATTCATAGAAGTGTGACACATTTTCATCACACATTTTTGGCGCCCACCATGGGGCAGAAGATTCAGTTTCTGTCACATAGCTATTTTTTGTAATTTATTTTTGGATTTTTGTATTTTCCGCACTTTCCATACTTTTTTTAGGAAAATTTCACACGACATTTTGTAGGTCTATAGGCGAACTTTTGTTGGATTTTGTGTTTCCTCGCGCGTCTCTGTGCGAAGCTTTGCGCGGCTCTGTGCGAATCTTCACACGACATTCAGCACCAGGCTGTGGATCTGATTTGTTACTATTTCTTTCTGTGTGGGCACTTCTTCATGTGAGTTTAGTACTTCTTTGTGCGGCACTATGTGAATCTTTGCCCGGCACTGTGCGAATCCTCGCATGAGATTCTACACCAGAGATCTATTTTTCATTAATACATTTATATATCTCTGTCTTTTTTTTGCTAACCACTAATGTTTACTATTTCTGGTGGTTTGTGATTTGTTGTTGTTGATTTGGACTTGCTTGGATAAACAACAAAACAATTCGCGTTGCATTGGATTTGAGGTATTTTTTGATCTCTATAACATTTGGATTTTGGAAATAAAAATGAACATCTCATGTGTTGAGCTTGAGTGTTTCTTTCTTTCATAGATCACATTTCCAATTGGTTCTCTAAAAATGGACCTAGATTTTCTTTCTTGCATATTTGTTTCACATAGTAATTAGGCCCTATGAACACTATTTTTGGTGATCTTGAGAGAGTGGGCTTCATTCACTTGTCTCACATGCGAAGCTCTTCTTGACGATAAATCCCCTTATAGGTAGGGAAGGATTTGTCATTACTTCAAACTTGGTTTAGTCTTCAACTTTGATTGGTACTTTCTCTCTTGAGATTGGTGGTCATTATTGTTGATTTTATCTTGGGTGAGGTGATTTCAAAATTAGTGGGTCAATTAATCTTGTTTACTATGTTTGGGTGAGGTGAAGAGGCTAGAGGATTATGCTCTTTTCCCTTTTGGGAGAATCAGAAACTTGGAACCCTTGAATCCAAACCAAGTCCCCATGTGGTCCATATTGTGAGTCTTCCTTGTTAGAGAGGGTTAACCATAGTGGACATTCCCTTTATTGGGTAAACTATGTGGATGGAACCTCAAGCAGTAATAGCCATTTTTTCCATGGTAGCAACAACCGCTATATAAATGTCCTTGTGGAAGAAATATCCACGGGTGTAGTTTCTTGTGGGTTGTAAAATCTCCTCAGCAGCTCCTAATTGATTAAATTCTTGGACTGTGTCAAAACCTCGGTGAACCAGGATTGGATTTCACCCACTTGAGATTGCAAAAGTTGCAGAGTCAAGCCATTACTAAGAACTATAGTGCAACCAACTTTTTATTCTCTAGGACTATGTGTGTGATTGGAAAACATTTTGAGAATATACACAAGTAGCATTCTTATGGAGTAGAAATACTATGACACTATCCATGTTCATGTGCAAGGTTGCTTTTTCCCTTGCTCATTGTTTGAAGACATTGATTACTTGAACTCCCTGATTGTTGTTCTACGTGCCTGATTGATGATAAAATCTGTTAATGCATCTAGTTGGTTATTTAGAACAATCGAAAACTAAGTTCTGTGTCCTTTCCTTGCATGAGGAAACTATTTCTTCACATCATTTGCTGCATTTCCTCACGTGGATATCTGAGAATCCTCGCATGATATTTTGCAAACTTTCTGCTAATCCTCACGCAAGAAAGCATTTCATCGCGCGAAACTATCTACCAGTGAGCTATTTGTTGTCATCTCCCACTTGCTTGCTTGTTGTCCTGTCATTTTCCAATTTTCCCTAGTTGATCCAGGTCAGGTTGGATTACTTACCCTGCTATTAGAAGCTTGTTTAGCTTTGGATTCTTGGGTTTTGACCTCTTGGATTAGCAATCTTTGATTTCACAAGTGACCTTGCTTGGAAGCTTGGTGAGCTAGAAATCGTCCTTGTTGAAAAGATAAACCTTTAGATTCTTTGATAACACACTTGGAGAGTTTTGGTAGTCTCTTGTCCATCTAATTTCATACAAATTCAATCTCAATTAATATAATTTGGGTAAGACCATCCTCCTAATCCATAATGTGCTAGGGTATTCACCCATTTTTATTGGGCACCTCTGTGGCAGTGTTGGCTTACGCCTTTCACAAATTTTCTATCTTATCACTTCTTTCTGGACAAGTTAGTGCCTTTCTATCCTAGTTTAGTACCAACATTTCTTAGGGTAATCATATCAGCTAGTACCTTTTCTTTCATGCCAGTTACAACAAGATATCAAGTAAATCAAGGAAAATGACCTCAAGTGGTTTTTAACCAATTACCCTTAGTTCAAACTCGCCAAAGACATAAAGGAAAAGAACCCATATTTGATCAATCACCTAGGAATACTTCGAAAGTGTGGTTTTATTCCAAGAGTCATCTTAGTGAGTTGGGTATCCCCTTAACATCTTCTCACTCTTCTATGGATATGAGTTACACAATGACTCAAAGAGAGAAGGAAGCTAGGGATAAACGTTATGATGATATGTTTACAAAGAGTAGAGATGCTATTTCATTTAGTGGTTCCTCTCATGGTAGTAGACTAGCCTCACCCCTTATTTCAACAAGATATCTAGATGCACACCAAAGGGATGAGAGAGAGAGAGGTAAGAGACATGCTTATCAAGATAACCAATCACAACATGAAAGTGAAGAGGATGAACGTTATGAAACTCATGTCAATACAACTTATACCAACAACTTGTTTCTAAATTCAAGACCAAGCTCACCTCTTAAAACATCTACCAATTACATGAGTGATAGACTCAAGAGGATTAAGCATGAAAAGAAAGCATTCCAAGATGAACAAGTTCATAAGGAAGAAAAAATTAGATGCCTAGAGATGGAGAAACAAACTTTGATGGAAATGGAAAGAAGGGCCTTTCAAGAGGAGAGAGATAGGCTCTTGGCTCGACAACTCAATGATCCATTCAATAATATGCATGTTAGTGGTGGAAACAGTTCTCCTCCATCCACTCCTCCTAGGACTCCATGAAGTAGGGGACATTCAAGATCACCATCACAATCTCCTAGCCCTAGAGGAAGAAGGGTTTCAAGACATGATCATTATAGGAGACAAAGTCCTCCTAGGAACTCAAGTCCACCTTCACAACATGCTCATTATGGTTCACAATATGGGGGTAGTGGCTCAAGCTTTGATTGCATCTCCCAAGATTTCATGAAAATGCAACAAGAGCCACTTTTTCAATAGTATGTGGAGAAATATGTGGAGAAAAACAAGGATAAGTTCCTAGAGAGTCTAATCAACAAGGGTGCTAGGGTCCCTTACAACTTTGATGTGGATAAAAAGATTAAGAAGCAAGGTCCATCCCAAGAGGATAAGATCAATGAAATGCAAAGAACAATGGACAAGATGTTTGCACCTAAGAATTATTTCTCATTGGACTCAATTTGTCCTAATATTTTTGATAAGAGTGTTGACATGAAATAATTTCCTAGAAAGGTTGAAATTCCTCAATATGATAAATATGATGGTAGTGGAGATCCACATGATCATGTGCGCCAGTTTTATACCACAAGTTTTGAGTTCCATCAAGATGACTCTTATCTCATGAGGTTATTCCCATGAATTCTTAAGGGACAAGAAATAGAATGGTTTACTAATATAACTCCCCCTATTAATAATTTCAAAGAGCTTGTTCACAGATTTGTTCAACACTCTGCATACAATGTTTCAAGATCTATCACTTTGTTGGACTTATGTAGCTTAAAGCAGAATCAAGGAGAATCCTTTGTTACTTTCTTGCAAAGGTGGAGACAAAAATGCTCTTTCTATTCTAGAAATACTCCTAAAAATGAAAGGATTGACATTCTTGTTAGTAATTTAGTCCCCGAAATGCGGTATGAAGTTAAGAAAATGGTTTTTGATTCATTTGACACCATGGTTGAGACTGCATGTAGAATTGAGGATGTTTTAAGAGAATAAGGAATTTTGACTAAACATGGAATAACAACAACAATGGTCAAAACAAAAACTCTAACAAGGATAAAGGGAAGAACTAGAACCAATATTGGATAGGAAAAAATAAGTGGTTAATGATGGAGTTGTGGATTCCTCCCAACCTAAAGATCAACCTGTGCTCCACTTATCTAGTATTTTTCAAGCTACAAAGCTCAATACATCCACTCAAAAAGAAAGTAAGCCAACCTACCAAGGCAAACCTAAGAGTGAAAGATGTCAATTTGCAAAACTTGGTGAGTCATATGATCAAATTTTAAAGAAAATTATTAATAACAATCTGGCACATCCTCAAGATGCTGCTCATTTTCATATACCTGAAGTTAAACCACATTGGTGGAAGGAGAAAGCCTTTTGCATATTTAATAATGGTATTGGACATGACGTTGAACACTACTGGAAACTCAAGCATATCATTCAAGATCTCATTGAGAGTGGACAACTTACAATAGGTGGATTGAACACCAACACCGATCATAAGGCATTTAAGGAACCTTTGCCCAAATATGAAAAGGGGGAGACCTCTAAAGTTAAGAATGTCAAAGTTGAGATCAATTATACTTACACAGATGTATAGAATACTATCAAAATGCTTGAATTTGTGGAAGAAAATGTTAACATGATGAGCATGGAAGAGATCCTTATGGTTATGATCTAGATGAAGACTCTCCTCCTATTTTTGATAAAGAACCTATTATGGTGCTAAGGGGTCCCAGCTCTAGAAGGTCATCTCAAGCCCTTAATGTAGTTACCTCAAGTCAAGGTCCTGTTGTCATTAGAGGACCCAATTCAAGTCAATCCAGTAAACCTAAGCAAGTGGCATCCAAGCCTGTCACCTTGAAACCAGCTATTAATCCTAAATCGAACTACAATCTTGTTGATCAGTTACAAAGAACCCCCGCTCAGATTTTGATCTTTGAGCTCTTAGATTTGTCCCCAAGACATAAAAAAATCCTTGAGGATGCTTTACGCACGGAAAATGTCCCCAACAACTAAGATATTGATCAATTCTAGAATATGGTTGATCACATTGATACCCCTCATTACCTTACATTTTTAGAAGATGATGATAAAGCTTTGAGCCATCCGCACAATCTTTCCCTTCACATTGAGGTCATGATCCATCGCACCCATGTCAGGCGCATTTTGATAGATGGGGTGTTGGGCTTAGTATTTGTTCTTTTAGCATTTTGAAAGAATTGGTTTATTCTGAAGAGGTTATAGATACTAGAAAAAGGATAACTATCAAAGCCTATGATGAGGCAGAAAGAAGTTCCAAGGGGTTGGCCATCCTTCCTATCAAGATTGGCCCTATTCAAAAGGATATTTTATTTCAAATAGTTGATGCTGGACACCTTGCGTATAATATCTTACTTGGTAGACCATGGATTCATGATATGCAAGCAATTTCATCTACCTATCATCAATGTGTTAAGTTCCCCTACAATGGAATAGAGATTTGTATACCTGGGGGTAACACTTTATCTATTAATTCAATTTCAGCCAGGGCTCATGTTCCCCTCAATAGCTCGAAGTAGAATATTTTGATGCTACCTTAGCTAAATGCAAAGACAAGCTTAAGTTAGTAGACCTTGGTATGGGGGGGTATCAACTCAACTCCCTCACAACATTACTAGTTTCACCTCAGTCTTATGGCAAACCTTCAAAAGAAAAGAAACCTTCCTCTTTAGCTATGACCTTATTTGGCACATTTGTAGAATCATCAGTACCTATTCAAAATGAGAAAGAGGAGATATTTGTTAGAGATTGGATCTATGGAGAAGAAAAATATATGCACAATGAGAACTTCTCTCCCTCTCCTAAGGCTTATGGAAGAGGGTATAATTTTGTCAAATAGATGGGCTATCCTGGATATGGCCCCCTTAATCACAATTTGGATGCTAGGTCTGAGCCTCTTGATCATGCTCAATTTGGACGCAAGTCCAAGAAGCTTATTGGCCTAGGATTTGAGAATTACAACAAATGCACTAACCCTCTCTTTGATAAGTTGGATAGTGATGATGAACCAGAGTATGTACCTAATTTGGTAAATCAACAAGATATGTGTGAAGATTGGGTCCCTTCCACAAATCTCCTTTGGGGAGATTCAGATATTTCAGTCACCCATGCATCAGTTGCAACTTTAGAACAAGAATCAGATATAGAGGATCCTTTGAGATAACGTCAAAGAAAGAATCTTGTTTTTTTAATGGAAAGAGAAAGTGATAATTTTGATGAAACTAGACCTTCCACATCACGATGTCCCAAACCTTCATGGTGTAAGCATCCTAGTCCCAGTTCAGATACAAGTTCTAATGAGTATGAATGGGACTCTTTTTTAGAGACCTCCACAGTTGATAGAGATATTGATGTTGTTCACACTTATAGTTTTCGATCCAAGGTAGCCAACGAGTCATGTGTAGGTTTAGAGGTTTTGAGCCCACATGTTACCTTAGTGGATGATTCTTTGCTTGTTAGGACAAATCCTGATTTGGGTAGCTTAGAGGGATGCTTGATAGACTCTGATTCTTCAGTCACCAGCAATAATATCATTGACATTTATAACCTTGAACCAGTCATTGACTTGCCTCTTGTTCATCTTGACCTCATTGATTGGTCCCAACGCTATCAAGAACCTGAGCTTTTAACATTCCAAAATTATTATGAGATAGCTTGTTATCTAAATGCCATTGAGCCTATAGTCTCTTCCACCAGTGAACCAGCTACTAGTATGACAGAGCCAGACATCAAGTACCTTAGTCACAAGATAAAAAGAAAATAAAATCAAAAGAATGGGTGTTCTGATGGCGAAAACCACTGTGTTGCGGTGTTAGAACCAAAAAAAGTAAAAATAAATGACGTATCCAAGGGTGAAAACCTCTTTGAGGCACCTAAGGATGAGGTACTTGATTGTCTCCCCAGTTATTTTTAGGATAGATCTTCATTGCTTATTGAGCCAACACAAGCAGTCAATTTGGGTACAGATGAGGCTCCACAAATATTACACTTGGATGATTCCTTGTCGCCTCAAGAAAAAGAAGCTTACACTAAGTTCTTACAGAAAAAGAAGATTAATTTTGCATGGACTTATTCATATATGCCAGGATTGGATATAAATCTTATCATGCATCACTTATCTATAGCTCCAAATGTCAAACCAGTTAAATAGAAATTGAGGAAGATGCATCCTTACATAGCTCTTCTAGTCAAAGCTGAATTAGAAAAACTCCTTGGTGAAAATTTTATAAGAGCTATTGCCTATGCTAAATGGATATCAAACATTGTACCAATTTCCAAACATGATAAATCCATTTGAGTTTGCACAGATTTTAGAGATATCAATAGAGCATGCCCAAAGGATGACTTTCCACTTCCCAATATAGACATGATAGTGGATATGACTACAATTTATGAGATTTATTCTTTGATGGATGGTTTTTCTGGGTATAATTAGATTAAGATAGCTCCTAAAGATCAAGAAAAGACTGCATTCGCTTATGCATGGGGTACCTATTGTTGGAACGTTATTCCCTTTGGATTAAAAAATGCCGAAGCTACCTATCAATGAGCTATGACAACTATTTTTCATGACATGATGCATAAAAACATGGAATATTATATGGATGACAGCTTGGCCAAGTCTAAACAAAGAGATACACACTTAGATGATTTGGAATTCAATCTAGATCACATGGAACAATTTCAACTAAGGTTAAATCCTAAAAAGTGTGCATTTGGAGTCACCTCTGGAAAACTACTTGGCTTCATCATTTTAGCAAAAGGAATAGAGGTAGAACCTGAAAAAGTCCAAGCAATCATAGATATGCCACCTCCTAAAAACATTAGTCAAATGAGGAGTCTTAGGGATGTCTTCAATCCATAAGGAGATTTATTTCACAATTGGCAGGTAGAGCTCAACCTTTCAACAAGAACTTACATAAAGGATTCGAATGTGTTTGGAATGAGGATTGTCAAAAGAGCATAGATCAAATCAAGAAGTACTTGGCAAATCCTCCTATTTTAGTGCCTCCTATCCTAGGGAAACCGCTTATTCTATACATTTCAGTTACAAAATCTTCCTTGGGGGCATTACTAGCTCAACTTGATGAAAATGGGAAAGAAAGAGCAATATACTACATTAGTCGTACTCTTGCTTCATATGAGGTTAATTACACTAGCATTGAGAAAGCTTGCCTTGTTGTTGTGTTTTCTTCCCAAAAGTTGTGACATTACATGCTTGCGCACACTATACACCTCATAGAAAAAATAGATCCACTCAAATATTTGCTGAGTAAGGATGCCCTCACAGGTAGACTTGCTAAATGGATGATGATACTTTCAGAGTTTGACATAGAGTACATTGAGCATAACGCAATCAAAGGACAAGTCATAGCAGATCAATTGGCTGATTTCCCATTACAAGATAATGCACCTATTCAAGTTGACTTCCTAGATGAGCACCTCATGTATATGACTGAAAGAACATGGAAGATGTTCTTTGATGGATCTTTTATGCAAAATGGTTCAGGAGCTAGTGTGTTTTTTGTTTCTCCTCATGGGTACACAGTTCCTAAGTCTTACAAGTTATTATTCCCATGTACAAATAATATTGTTGGGTATGAAGCTTTAACAAATGGACTTAAGATGGCCATAGAATGGAGAATCACAGAGTTACACATCTATGGGGATTCACAGCTGATAATCAACCAAGTTAATGATGAATATCAAACAAAACATGAGAAAATGGTACCTTACAAGAAAATGGTTGATTCCTTGAAATGCTACTTCACATTTGTCACGTTCCAGCAAATCCCTAGAGCAGAAAACAAAGCAGTTGATGCTATGGCTACACTTGCTTCACTCCTTCAGTTAGAGCAACATGAATCTAGATTTGAATTCCTGGTGGAAGAGCTACATCACCCTATCTTTGACTCTCAAGAAAGCCATGTCATTTGTACACTTGTTGGTAATAATTCATCCCGTTATGGTGTCATTTACTCATATCTTCGTGATGGCATTATACCTGAAACCTTTAACCGATCTGAATGACAAAACCTTACCCGAAATGCCTCTCACCATTCCCTTTGCTGGTGATTTGTATAGGAGGGGTCTAGATGTAACACTTTTTAGATGCTTAGAAAAGGAAGAATCTGACCAAGCGTTAGTTGACATTCACGAGGGCATTTGTGGGGGACATTCCAATGGTCTTTCCATGGCCCAAAGGTTTCTTAGGGTAGGGTACTATTGGCCTATGATGCAGATTGATGCAGTAGCTTTTGTAAAGTCATGTGAAAAGTGTCAAAAACATGGTAACCTAATACATTCTCCAGGCAGGGAGCTCATTCCTTCTATATCTCATTGGCCATTTCAGCGCTGGGCCTTTGATCTTGTTGGGAAAATTCATCCCAACTCATCAGGTGGACACAAGTTTATTATTACTACTACTGATTACTTGACTAAATGGGTAGAAGTTGTCCCACTTTCTGTTGCCTTGGGCAAGACAGTCTCTCTATTCATTCTGAACCATATCATCTGTCGATATGGAGTGCCTTCCAAGATTATCACTAACAATGGAGGCCAGCTTAAAAATAAGGACCTTAAACAACTCTGCAAGAAATTCAAGATTAAACAACATTGGTCCTCCATTTACTTCCCGCAAGGAAATGGTCAAGCAGGGGCATCAAACAAAACCATTCTTAAAATCTTACATAGAATAGTTTGTAAGAATGGTAGAGATTGGCACTTACAGATAAATCTAGCTTTGTGGGCCTATAGAACGAGTATTCATACTCCTATTAGGACTACTCCTTTTGCCCTTGCCTATGGTGCTGAAGTAGTGTTACCTTTGGATGTTGAGACTCCTTCACTTCAAGTTTCTCTCCATGGTCTAGTTACACATGAAGACTACCGTGCCATGAGACTTCAAGAGTTAGGACTTCTAGATGAGAAATTTTAAGCATCATTTGACCATATGAGGGTTTATCAAAAGCGCATGTCCAAAGCCTTCAACAAAAAGATTCATCCTAGAGAATTCCAAGTGGGAGATCTTGTACTACGTGAAAATCCTAAGAATCAACAATATAGAGATCAAAAGGGAAAATTTGAACCTAATTGGCTTGGACCCTACATCAATACAACAACTTTTGGGTCAGGTGCTTATTTACTATCTATAGAAGAGGGAGAATAGCTCCCTAAGCCTATCAATGCCTTGCACCTGAAGAAGTTCTATCTATGATGCCCATTCTATCTAGGGGCATCCCTTTGTACATAATTATTGATCCTGAAAAAATACAAAAAAAATGATATATTGTCAAAAATTCTAAAAATTGAAAAATGTCCTAAAAAATGATCATCTTAGTGAAAACCTAGCAATAGGCACTTTGATGTATCTCAAAAAAAAATTATATATATTCCAAAAATACAAAAAAAATCAAAAAATTCTAAAAACTTTAAAAAATAGAAAAAGTGCCTTGGTGAAAACCTGGAAACAGGCGCCTTGGTAGCAAAAATTCAAAAAAATTATAAAAATTCCTGAAAAAAATGAAGAAAAAAAATGAAAAAATTGTAATAAAATCCAAGTGGTGAAAACCTGGAAACAGGCACTACTTGAGGCCTTTGCACCCCTGTTTCTTAGTGTGTGTCCTCGACACTTAGCCTTTCTCCATCATGCCTTGTCCTTGTTGCCTTGATTTGGAATTGGTCTTTGTCTTTGTCTAGGGGGCATAACTGTGTTAGCTTTGGTCTCTTGGATATGTTAGTCTTTAGGACATCCCATAAATGATGTTTTTCAACACCACCCCAACTGTATTTTTCAATACAACCCCTGGCATTGAGTGTTTTTCAACACTTATCAGTTTGGTCTTACCCAGTTTTGTCATGTGATCTTACCTACTTGCAAGCATTCGATCCTTATCCTCGGAACTCAGTATTAGTTAACACACTTAAATTTTTAAACACAACACTTAATGCTTGAGCTATGTCATGATCTTTTCTTTGTGTGTTGACTGCTATTGATTTTCGTTGAGTGTCCTTGTCTAATAATCTCTCCGGGATGCATAGATAGAGGACTTGGGGCATGGAACATGTTTTTATTTGCTTCATGCTTTATGCTTCACTATTTTTTCACAACCATTCTACTGGTCATCCTGGCCTCTATGCCTTGATGCAAGCGTGGTTTTGCTATATTAAATTGGGTAAGCTAACATCACAATCATCTTGACCTTTATGTCTTTGATGCTTATGTTATAATATTTTCACATTCCAATCTAATATAAATCACATTCATATCTTCATAGTTGCGCTTGTGACTAGTGATGATTGTGTGATTTTCCAATGTCCATTAATAATGGCCCAATGATAAAAATAATTTCCTTAACATTCTCTTATGAATGATGAACGCAAAGCCCTATGTTACAGTTCCTCTATTACAAGTACACCTTTGCATTTTCATGTAGCTTGCATTGATAAACCTCATGTTAGTTTGCATTCTAGGCTCCATTATGAGTTTGAGAGGGTTTCCTTCATATTTCTTGTGGACTTTTAATCAACTGTGGTCATGTTTGATCTTCATTTCCTTATCTTCTTTCGTGATCTCAATCGAAGTTTTCTATCTTAAATAGTTGATTGATTTTGGGACATTCTCTTTCTTAAGGCAAATTCTCTTTCTTCTCTCCATTTCTTTCCACCTCTTCCAAACTTCTACCTTCAATTTGATTTCACCCCACTTCTTTTCTTCTAATTCAACCTTGGGGCATAATATTTCGTGCTTGATGCTCTACCTAGGTTTTGTGATCCTTATATCTTTCATCTTACATCAAGAACCTTATCTTTAGTTCGATTTGATCAAGTTTATCAATTTGATGTTTCTCCTCTATCTCATTTCAATTTCGATCATGAGGGGGCAGTACCTATCAAACTTCAAACCTTGATTCAGCTTTATCAATCTTATCATTTGTTCCGCTTGTGGCAACCTTGCCTAAGATTCTTATCTCGAACATGTCAATTACTTATTTACAACGGTGTTGACCTTGTCTTTTTTTTGCAATCAGCTTATCTTTGTTCTGATGTCAATTACTTATTTACAACGGTGTTGATGTTTGTGTTTTTTTGTGATCCCAAATCAATCTCACACTTCAACTACATTCTTTGACTACATGTGTTCCCAGAATGATCACACATTAGTCAAAAAGGGGCAAATGTATGCACCCTAAAATGGTCGCCTAGACTATGGGCCCCATTTATCATTTTATCAATTTATCAAATTCCTGAATCAATGCTTTGGAACATTTTCAATTCAAATCAATTTCCTTGATCAAATTGTAATTAATTTAATATTTCCTAAGGTTTGATCATTTTTATTTAATTAAAAGATTTTATCTCCCTTTTAATTAAATAAAATTCATCTTATTTAATTAAATTAAATTCATCCCATTTAATTAAATAAAATTCTTCTAATTTGTTTAATTAAAAGAAAACCTCTCTTTTAATTAAATAAATAAAAATCCCCACTTAAAGCACTTTATTTGATGAAAAAGGAAATAAATTAAATAAAAATCTATTTTTCTTCACATATTCCTAAGTGGTGGACTTTCTGCCTCTTAATCATGGCCTTTGATTTTGCCTCTTAATCTCTACCGTTCACTTTTATTTATAAGGAAACCTCTCCTTCTCATTTGAGAATCAAGATTTTATGCTATTGTTATGTTGCAGGTTTGGAGAGCAATTTTGGAGGAGGATTTGAGCACTCAAGCTTGGATATTGCAACTTCTCTCTTCTTGTCTTCTTCTTCTGGCATCCATGGCTATTCATGTAGATTAGATTCATATTAGATTAAATTCATATTTTCTTCCATAGATTAAGCTTGCATATTTCCTTTTATAGATTAATCATGCATTGTTATCCTATAGATTAATTTTCTTTTATGCATCGCAATCATATAGAATATATTTCATTTTCATGCATTGAATCTCTTATTTCATGGTGTACTTGCATGGGCACAACTAGGTCAATTTGAGGGCCTCTATCACAAACCTTTGCACTCCACGACTAGGGAGCTATGAGTCGATATTTGAGGCCTCATTCTTGAGCAAGCTTGAATGGAATGATTCATAGAAGTGTGACACATTTTCATCACATAGTTTGAACTTGTAATATTTTTTCAAACTTAAAAAGATGTGTGTGTGTGTGTGTGTGTGTGTGTGTGTGTGTGTGTGTGTGTGTGTGTGTGTGTGTGTCTCCTTTTCTATAGGGATCTGCACATCCTTCACATCATGATAGTCACTTTGGGCATGACCGCTTAGTGAGGAGTCGTTATGATGAGTCCTAGAGGCACTTTCATATATGATATAGACATATTACATACACACATATTTTTGATGTTATATTATTTCATTTATATCTACTCAGAGTCAATTGACATATGTTTTGTACACTTTTATTTATGTTTTACATGATTGACACATGTTTCATGAGCTTACAATACTTGATCTCTATGTTTTATGTTTACATACTTGATCTATGATTGATCTTTACATACTTGATCTATGATTGATGTTTCATGTGTATGTATGTCATATATACTTTCATTCTAATCTATACTTTCACTCTAGATGTATGTTTACTCATAATGATTCATTGCTCTTAAACATGCATGTATGTGTTATATATGTGTACTTGATCTCTATGTTTTATGTTATACTTTCACTCTAGATATAGTTCAAGTGACCTATATAAATTTGTTGATTAAATGTACTTGACTTATGATATAAATGATGATGTCTAGTTCATGCTTTTAAATACATGTTTGATATATGTGTTTAATATATATGACTATTCCTAATTTTAAAAGTATTTATGGAAAATTATATCCTAGAATTAAGTAATTACATAACATGCATTCAATCTACACATTCATATTCCAACTAAATAAGTATCCACATGACCTAGAATTAATTCACTAGATAAAAATTTAAAGTAAATACACATCCTGAAGACATTTTTGAGATATATTAAAATAAATTTTAAAAAATTGCTCCATTCACTACATGGGCATCAGTAGGAAAGAATGGAGCTAAGAAAACCTATGGTCTCGCCCATGACAAACTTAGTACATATATTGATATTTCATGCGTGTTTTAGACCACATCAAGTGGTTTGGCTCACTCTTGGATAACATTTAATCTCTCATGGTCATCAGTATCAAGTCTCCACTTACAAACCCCGCATCCTGTCACTGGATGAAGAGATAGGATAGTGGCAATTACAAGATGGCTATACTGATAAACCTTGTTGGAAGGTTGATAATCAATAAAATGAATCCCATGTTTTAATATTTTGGTTTGCTTCAAATAT
>MU225810.1:15559-27490 GCA_018584345.1 Thuja plicata | reverse complement strand
ATAGGGCTAACAATTCAATTTGGTACTTTCAAGCTTTCTAGATTCATTGCAAGTTCAAATTCTAGCCTAAAAGCATTTCTTTCATAGATTACAAGCACTCTCATTTCTAGATTAGAAGCATTTGATTCCCTTAGATTAATTGCATTTTGCTTCCATAGCTTAGTTGCAATTCATTCTTAGACTAGTTGCAATTTGTTTTCATAGCTTAATCATTTCTCAATTCATAGATTTAGAGCATTTTCTCATAGACTAATTGCATATTTCATAAGATTAATGGCTTTTCTCATTTTCTTGCGCTCTTAAATCCTCCATGTTAGCAATGGTCAGGTTGTTGGCTCTCGTTCTGAGGGTAAACTTCAACATCCACATCTGGTTAGGAGGCAACAGGTTGCTTCAATCGCATTTGCAGAGCAAACAATTCATGTTTGTCTTTGTGAATTCATTGATTGTGTAAGGACTATGTTGTGTTTGTGTTGAATTCAGAGGTCCACATTCAACATACAACAACATGCAAGGGGTATGCACAAGAAGAAGGTATTGACTATGGAGAAACCTTTGCACCCATTGCTAGACTAGAAGGAGTAAGAATTCTACTTGATTATGCTGCTTTTAAAGGATTCAAAGTATACCAAATGGATGTTAAATCTGCTTTTCTGAATGGAATACTAGAAGAGAAGGTATACATTGAACAACCTGAAGGGTTTTTTATCCTAACAAGAGGAACATCATTTGTAAACTACACAAAGCCTTGTATGGATTGAAATAAGCACCGAGAGCATGGTATGAAAGACTTCACTCTTATCTCATTAGTATTGGGTTTGTTAGAACAAGTGACAATAGTAATCTATATTTGAAAGGAGATACTGATGATAAAGTTTTGAAATAGAATAGAAGATCAGGGACCACAATAGAACATGCACCAAATGTCAAGTCCACCAAGTGAAAAACGTACACATCTAATGCTATTCTAGAGTTAGTCCATAATGATGATAAAGTAGAGATATATTTTAAAAAATTAATAAGTCGAATAATGAATTATTGATAAAATTGTGAAAATAAAATTAGTTAAATAAGTCCTATGCTTATAGGAATCACTCTTCGCAGCGACATGGGTGTGATATGGGCACTTGATGCAACTAGAAATGTACGTAATTTAAAAAATTTGCACATATGTTTTTCCTACAGTTTAAAAACACAAATTAGAATAATTTTAAAAAGTTGCAGTGCAAATTATAAATCAAGTGATACGTTTAGCAAGTATGAAACATGGTTGCTACAAGAAAGTTACTTGAATCAATTACGTTACTTCTAAACAATACATCAGACGCTTACATCATATACATCACCAATCCTATCCTCAGCCTTACAATCCATGAGCTTATGCATCTCATTCGCAAAAGTTTTTAAATTCAAAGCCGAAGATCCTCCTCCTCCGACAGATTCTTTAGCCATCCTCTGCAATTTCACAGCACCTTTTCTCATCTCTTTACCTTCGTCACTCCTGAGGAGAAGTCTTACACATTTCTCTACCTTCTCTTCACTAGGAATCGTATACCTCTCTTGGCAAAACTGGACGCCAATACCCAGTTCCTCAGTCACCAACTTAGAGTTAAAATGCTGCTCTCCGAACATCGGCCATGTGACCATCGGGACGCCCATCAATATGCTTTCAAGAGTAGAATTCCACCCGCAGTGGCTCATGAACGCACCCACAGATGGGTGGGACAAAATGACAAGCTGTGGTACCCATCCCCATATGACCAACCCCTTAACTCTCTCCGTGAATCCTTCTGGAAGATAGGAAGCACATAATTCTCCTCTGCTTAATTCTGCAGATAAAGTCTCGGGGGAAACTTTAACGGACCAAACGAAAGACTGATTGCTGGCTTCAAGACCCCTGGCAAGAGCCTTAGTTTGCTCTGGTGAAAGGAAGGCTTGGCTCCCAAACGAGACATACAAAACCGAACTGGGGCTTTCAGAATCTAGCCATTGCAATAACTTTTGTTCGYTAATATCCGAYCTTTTCCCCCTCGTATTAGCCATGCACGCCAAAGGAACCACGGGACCGACAGACAAAACCGGCTTACCGTTTAATATATTTTTCAAGTGCTGAAGATAACGAGGYTCRAGCTCSTCGAACGTGTTGACGAGCATTCCCCAGCATTCACTAATTGACTGCATCSTCCKCATTAAARACCTTAGAMSCGRKTCGSTGSSATCTGGTGCGAAAARTYTCTGAGGCATCTGTTCCTTGCTAAATTTCACTGGAGATGACAAGATATCATCGATTATAACRMAWTCGCCCTCCTTCCGCAKCGTGTCTGTGGYTATGGAGCGACAGATRGMGTGSAAAACMGATGTCCCAAAAGCCCCACACGGGGCAAAAATGACCCTAACARTTCCAAATCTCTTRGCAGACTGAACAGTCCAGTCGATGAACAARTCGCTTAYTATACACACCGGTYSACGACTGCCCTGMTCTTCGAYCCACTGTTCGAATGGCTCTCGAAGGCCCTCSAYGAGTGRAAWRACGGCGAGCGAAGAYCCRSGTGGMATAAGATCCRTACTTTCGCATCCCTCGGGYAGACCTTGAATGGCGTTGAGARGACTTAGRCCGACCAGCTGAATRTCSARAKSAGGKGCSTGGTGGGAYTCGTCCATGAGACCTCSTAGACGATGCTCTATGGTGCGAGTGGTGACATAGCTGACGGYGAGGGAGTGTGAAGCGAGCAATTTTGCTAAGTCCAGAGAYGGAATGCAGTGCCCCATTGCAGGAAAGCTCACGATTACGACGTGAGGTTTTTGAAGGGTATTCATGGCTGTGATGAGCTTCCTTCCTTGTGCTGAGTAGTCTGCACAGGAGTGCAGTTTAAATATTGTTGATAAGGTGTACAATCCCAGCCTTTCAAGTCATATTACATTAATAAGATAATAGTGAACTCCAGGTAATACACAAAATGTCTGTTCGAGGAGACGTGCCAGGAGAAAACGCCGTGGAAACATCCAAAAATGTGATTACTCTTAAAGGTAGGCAATGCACGAGGAGCATGGAAACTAGGGCAAATTCATTACTAAATTCCAAATCTATTTCAGGGATGTATATCACAGGGTCTATTTTTGGGTTGACGGATACAAACTTTACTTGTAAAGAGGTTACTAACTAGCAATCGCACACTTAGTAATCGAACCTTGGTGTGGAATAGGTACACTAAAGAGGTGTAAGGTTAAAAGGGGAATTTTTGCTTTTTTATAGTTTTTTTGTATGAAATTAATAAATAGGTCATTTAGAGAATGATGCTATTTATGTAATAAAGATCTTAATAGAGAAGTGATCTTTGTAAATCAACTATCTATCTATTTATGTGGATCCATTATCAATAGGATAGGTAGACATGGAAAGGGGGAAGAAGGGAAGAGATGAGAATGAAAGTGGGAGAGATAGAGGGTGGGGGATAGAGATATAAAAGGAAAGTGGAGGGAGAGGGATATGGAGAGAAGGAGATAAAAATAGGGAAGATAGGGGGATAATTTGCATGCAGCCATCAAACTCTCTATCAAAAAATTATAGAATTAATAGAGAGAGAGAGAGAGAGAGAGAGAGAGAGAGAGAGAGAGGACGAGATAGAGGGGGGTAGGGAGGTACATGTATGATATTCAAATCTTGCAAGTGTATGAGTATATCCATATAGAGATGTGTGGACCAATTTGTACCTAACACATAAACAAGATGTTTGCATAGATTGACACCTATTGTGGTTTTTTATACCATTGATTAATCTTTCTACCAATGTTGAAAGTTTTAAAAAAAAATATTAAGTTATTTCTAATTGAAATGTGCAACCTCTTCTTTTTTTTTTGTCATATATTCACTATATCTTATTCCTCTTATTCCCTTATACTTGTCAAGATAGAAGACATCTTGAGATATAAAAACATAATGTATTTGCAACTATGATATTTGACATGTCATTCATAATTGTACTAATTTTTAATATGTATTTTGTACTAGAGAGTTTGAAGAGAGGAAGATACTTGAAAATTGGATAAGACATATCATTTTTTATTGAATGTGTACAAAGTTACCAAATATTTGCTAGTTTGACTATGTTATAATTGATCTATTGTATCTTCTATCACTTTACTTGTTTGTACTTTGTTTCTCACCTTTTGAAATCTTGAATTACACTACCATTATTTTTCTTATACCCATAATTATTTTTCTTTAGTTTCACATACAACCTTATGACTATGAATATACAATTTTGATTATATATTCTTGAATATTTTGAATAAATATGAGTGTAAGTCCACCTAGGGCCCATTCAGCTTCACACCCTTCTAATAACTTTTGTCTGTCGTTAATCAGAGTCTAAATCAATTAACAAATTTGTTATATTTGTCTATCCAACAACCATATTAAGTTTAATTTAATCTAAATTTTTCAATTATTTCTATGCATTATTTACAAAATTAGTTATTAACTAAAATAAATAATTTTTTTGTTTGACTTAACTAAAACAAATATTAGTGCTATAATTTAAAATAATATTAAATTAAAGAATAAATACAAAATATTTTTAATTTAATTTATTATTTGTTATATAATATTGAATATAATTTAAAAAATATTGATTTTGTGCAAAGACCCCCTTTGCACGAACACCCCTTTGGACAGATTTCTAATAAATTTCTGACGGTTATAGCAATCATTTTCACCATACCGTTTTAGTGAGCTCGTGGACACCAGGCATTGGAGCGAACCCGGTGACAACCCAGGCATACATCAACATTTTCTAAGCACTTTCGACCTCTTTCAACTGTCGTTGATACCAGGTGCACACATTTCTTCCTTTTTTGTTTATTTTTTATTGTAAATTATATGTTTTTCAATTATTTTAGTTAGTATTTCATTTTCAATATTTTTTTGTTTAAAAAATCAATTTTTATTAGATAATGTTAAAAAATCATAGAAAATGTTAGAAAAATTTAAAACAAAATATTTGTCTTAAAATCATGTTTAGTTAGTTATATTAGTAATTTTTATTTCCAGTAATTTATAATTATTTTTATTAGAAAATTTTAAAACCTTAGGAAACTTGAGAAAATGTTAGAAAAATTTAGAAGGTATATAGAAAACTTTAGAAAAAAAGCTTAAACTTTGTTTAATTGGATACTTGTATGGTTCATTTTTGTAGCTTTTAATTATTGTATTACATGAACTTTAAAATTTGTTTAAAAAAATATAGGTACATTTTTATTTCTTAAACGCATGTATTCACGAACATAATGCCTCTCTCTCTCTACGCACACACATATACGTGTTTGCGTACACACACAGTATCAGCAACTCAGCCTTCAGTGAGTTTTTAAAGCCTTGAAAAATTGTTGAATATGCCTCTAGAATTCCATTACGCAACAGATTAGTATTCAATCATTTCATCATCAGCACCTACAAACTGTGTTGATAGCTCTTTCGCCCCTTGCAACATAGGCATTGCATACATCAAATACTTCTCAAAAAGGCCCCCAATAGCCAATGCAATATCTCCAAAATAGGAGAATATCAGAGGCTTTACAGATCGGTGTAGCTGATTGCTTGATAGATCTTTCAGAAGCTGTGTCATTATACCATCACAGAAAGGCAATACCTTATCATCCAAATCCCTGCATATATCACCTACCACACCCACGGTGATGGCACAAACTTGATACTCTTCAAAGTTTTGAAGTCCCATCTCCAAATATCGGTAGAATTCTTGCATGTACTTCCCAAATTTCACACCTGTAGCATATGAAAGAGATCCTATTTCTAGCATTACTTCCTCGTGAACACTAGCACTCCGACATGCAAATACCCTTAAGAAAAGGTTCATCATTTGATCAACATGATGCAGAATGCCATACTTGGCCTCAGAAGCGCTCAATTTCTGAATGATCATTTGTAGGCAACCACACAAAAGTCCCTGCAATTCACTCTGCTTTTCTTTCCCATCTAATGATAGCCTTTGTGTTTCCAGTGTTTCATTGAGCTTGCGCATGATCACTGGAATAAGTTGTTGGTGTGGTCCCCATTAACCAGTTCGGTTCATCATTTCCATCTCCATTCCATTTATTGTCAAACCCATGGAAATTTCAATATTTATTTTGAATTTTTTCCTCACACTGGTAGTATCTCGATATGCACCAAATTGCTTTCCAATTGAAATAGTTTTCATGCTACTCCTGCCTTCTGCCAAAATGGGGAGCTTATAAACATGGTATGGACATCACTCATTAGTGCGGGAAATACTCTGGTAGGCATGTATGCCAAATGAACGTGGTCTCCTTGAATGTTGTGATTACAGGATATGCACAAAATTTGTGTGTTGAGAAGGTTTCATAAACTTTCTATCAATTGGTCAGAAGAAAGGCTCTGCAATTTTTAAAACCATTCTCCCTGTATGTGTCAAATTGTAAGCTTTGGAACGGGTTATAAACATCCACCACATGTTAAAGTACAGGAATTTTGTCAGATGTGGTTGCAACTGGCCTGGTCTATGCACAATGTGGAAGAATGACCAAAACACTCGAACTATTTAACAGGATACCCAAAGAAACATGGACTCGTGATTGCAGAATATATGCCAAAGCGTTTGGTTGGAAAGGCTTCACAAACTTTCAAGAAAATGCGAATAGCAGGTTCAAAGCCAGGCTCTAGAAGGTTTGCGAGTGTCCTCCCCGCCTGTCCCAGAATCGGAGCTCTAGAACGAGGTATCCAATCTATCAAAGGATAGAAGACAGGAGGATTTTGTCACATGGAAAAAGCTTAATGGAAGGAACATTTTTTTTAGATACTATCATTAGAAATTTTCTAGTAGAATGTTGAACCATAACCAAGGCACATAAACTGTTTGACAAAATTCCTCAGGAAAATGTGGTCTCAGGCAATGCAATGTTTGTAGGATATGCACGGAATGGATTTTGCCAGGATGCTCTCAAAATATTTGATTTACACATTATGTATCCACTTGACCTACTTGTTCATGTTTTCTATCTTGAGACCACCTTTAACTTTATCAGCAAGATGACAGTAAAACCTGGGGTGAATGTGTGGATCTGTTTTCCTACTGCCTACAAATCACAAATGAACATAAGCTTAGGATTATGTTCAAAAATGGATCCAAATAAGTTACTTTCTATTGTTCTTCTCTCAAACATCTATGCAAAAATGGGCAGGTCGTGTGAGCTGGTAAGGAGATCGATGAAATACTACTGATTAGAAAGTTTCTCGAATGTACTAGGATTGAAGGCCAAAAATGAGAAGTGCTTGCTATGTAGGAGACAAATGACATTCATATTCAGAGTAAATCTAAGTGAAGTTGCATAAATTGGTTTGGAAGATGAAGGCGATAAGGCATTTTTGAGATAATAGATATTTAGCAGTGTAGAAAGGAGGGAAAAAACTTATCTCTACCATCATAGTGAAAAGTTGTCCATTCTTTTTGGTTTTTCAGACATGCCCTTAAAAACAATTACTAAACTTCTTAAAATCCTTCAAGACATGCCTTTAAAAACAACTATTAAACTTGTTAAAATCCTTCAAGTATGTATTAATTGGTATCTTACAATGAAATTTATGTTCAAGATTGTCAGAGTTCCTTAGTTTAGTTGATTTTGTGAAGAGTAAATGAAGTCACTTGTAAAAATTTTGCAATAAATTTGTCCAAGGGCTTGTTAATTCATGTAGATTAATTTCATGTATGAAGTTATTTTGAGAGGCCTTAATATGTGTTCTTATGTTGGTTTGGTTATCTTATAATGCTCATGAACATTCTCTAATAAAGTTTCTACTTATATATGCTTTTCAACACCATCTCTAACTATAGATAAACTTAGGGAACCCTTTGTTGATGTTTATCCTTTTGAGCCTTTACCTTGCATATAATTCTTACTAAAAGGACTATAGAATGCTCCTAATTCATTTTTAGTTTGAATTTTTGCGTATAGTGTCCTTCATTGATATCTGAATTTTTTTTATTAAATTTTGTTTCTTTAATTGTTACATGATATCTTTGTATTACCCCTTTCTGATGATGTTGGGGTCGACGTTGATAATTACAAATTCATCTAAATCTAGTGCTTCCTTTCTTAATAGAACTATGTTTTATCCACCATCTATAGCCAATCTAGGAAATCCTTCAGTAGAACTCCTTACTAATGAACATCTTGTCTTGGTATTTTGTGTTTTGTTATATACTTGTTACATACTTAAATATTTTAAATTGTCCAAATTTCTATGGAATGAGAGTGATTGTGCCTATTTGTATCCTCGATTGAGTTTATCATTTCCTCCATTCTTTTAAACCCAATATTTAGATTTTTGTTTGATGCCTTTGATTATTTTTGTCTTTTAGACTTCTTGTTAACTAGGTACTTTATCATGGATTTTATGTCTCCATGTAATCATGTACTTCTTTTAAGCTATAAGGCCAATTCATGAACCTCAATTAGTTTCCACTTAAACTTTTCTATGTTTTCTCTCCTTTAGCATTGCGCATTCACTATCCTTGATTCCTAATTCGAGGGTTCACTTTTCCTTTTAAGTATCAAAATATTGGACTTTTAGGCTTTTCCCTACTCATTTCCCTTAACCTACTTATCATATCTATTCCTCCCTATGGAACCCATACATGTAGAATTACTCATACTATCATGTATAAGGTATATGGTGAAATCAATCTAGCAGGCTGCCTGTGCGCGTCCTAAGTTCGGATCTTTCATCGCATCCTACTCATATGACCGTTGTGTAATCATGAAATAGGTAGAAAAATAAACCTTTAAATTTATGGTGGAAGAAGGGGCCTGCAGTGAGAGGGAGAGCTATAGTTCCCGAGGCTTCATTTACTCATCCTTATTATGTTCCTCCTTAGTTTGCGATTCCAACCTACCCAACTTTTGTGAGTCTTGAGAACTTCCTTCCCGCATGTTCTTTGGAACTTATTTTATCTTCCACATAATCTTGGAAGCTTTGCGTGTGCACCTTATGCTTTGCCAGAACTATTGATGTCGTGCATAGGAAAAGGCCATGATGGGTGCTCACCATACAATCTTCATGTTAGCTTCTATCTAACAATGCATTGTAGGGGTTTTGCTAAATCTGAAGTCCCCTGTGCGATATTGGAGATTATCTTTCGTGTTAAAAGTGTAGGTGCATCTATAAGGGTTGTTGTTGGCATGAGAAGATCAGATCCATTTTGTGTAAACCAAGACCTCAGTTGTTTTGTTTCATCGATATAAACCTTTTAAAAAATTAACCTTTTGTTTCAATATAATAATCTTGGCTTAGATAAGCAAGAAAAAATAATCTTGGCTTAGGTGTAAGAAGTAAGAACCACAAAAAATTGAAGTTAGAGATAAGAAATGACATGTGAAAGAATCTATAGAGAAATTTTGTTTTAATGTAATTATTCAAGTTATATTTTATAAATATTATATTATATAATGATGATAATTTGTTGTTCGCTTCTTTTTGTCTTATAAATTTTGACATTATTTGATTAAAACATTACTAATGATTACAATTATGTATTGATCATTACATAAGTAACTAAAAAAATAGTAATAATGTTAATTTTTAAGTATATGAATATTTGCAAAAATTTAATTATTTGTAGAGCATCATTCAATTGTTTTTATTTATTTTTATCAACAACAACACACCAAAAATGTTTGTAGGGTTCCAAGAAAATATTTCTTAATTCTAAACACATCACATTTACTGTTTAAATTGAAGTATACATTGGCCAGATGGCAAATAGATGTATTATATACATCACAAAATCTAATTTCCGAGTTTAATGTGTAAACACGTTTCAAAATTAATAATACTTTAATTTTTAATTTGAAAATAATGAAATCTCATATTAATAATTTACAAAGACACTCTATAAAATCCTCATATTATCTAATATTAAGAAGTTCTTGAATCTCTTTGTCCAAATAATTAGTCATAATTTTATTATTTAGGTTGACCTCGATGACCTTTATTATTGATAACATGAGAAATTTAGATCTATGGAAATATTGTCAAGGTATGTAGAATTTTTATGTACTTTGTTATCACCAATGCAAATAATCATTCATTTGGTGGTTGGAAAATAAAAAATTTTCTCATGAACCTGTAGACACCCTAAAATGGACAGGCTTGCGACGTTACATTAAAAACACTAATTTTCATCTATTAATTAATGGTTTTTTAATCATTAACTAATCATCTATTTTCTTCTAAATTCATTCCTCAAATCATCTAATCCAATTCCCAAAATTAATTAAATAATTAATTTTATTTAATTAATTAGCTTTAATTGATTAATTATCATTATTTAATTAATTAAACTCAATTTCCTATAGTTTAAATCCAAATATTTAAACGTACTAATTAAATTACTCCAATTAAATTAATTTAATATCATCAAATAAAGCAATTCTTAATTAAAAAGAATTCAATTATCTCACATGTTGAAAACAATTATTAAATAAATGAATTAAATACTCATTTATCTTCAAAGAGATAACTCCAATTAGATCACATGGGTTACTCCACCCATCTCTCCAGTCCACATGGGTAACTTCACCCACCTCTTCAGTTCAAAAAGGTAACTCATAAATAGCTCTTCAGTTAACCAAACCCTATCTCCTCTTTACCAAATGCAGAGGTGGAGTTTAATGAGGACCTCTCCTATTCCTTTTGATCTCAACCGTTCATCTCCCCATCTCTGGGATTGATCTCAACTGTTCATATCATCACCAAATCCTATATAATAAACCCTTCATAACCATTTGAAGGGTCCAGGATTTCAAGCTCTCATGCGCCATTACTCCATTAGTTTGGTTCTAGCATTCAAGCCATCTTGCGACCACACACATTTCAATTATCAAATTCTTGATGCTTCTCAAGTCATAGACGCTGCCCCGCCAATACTGAGCATCAAGAATAGTATTTCGGAAGGAGTAGAGAGAAACAATAGAAGTTTCAAGCATCATGGGGCTTGCATTTATTTGTCATCCTTTCTCTTGCTTGTACATTTTATTGCTCACATTTCTGTTATTTGTTTAGTAGTCATTATATACCTGATTTGAATTCATTTATGAACCTTTTCTACTAACCCTCGCCTTTGGAAAGCTGTGGGGACCGGAAAGGGAGGTGTACATTTTGGTGAATCCGATGTCAAGAAACAACCCAAATATCTCTTGCAGACGAAGAAATGAATTGATCAACCACGGTCATACGATTGTAAATTTAAAAATCACACTTTTCTTTGACATTCATACTATTTCACAATTGCTAGTATTTTACCGCAATCGCCCATACTGTGCCGCAATTGACTGGTTTAATACCGCAATTGATTGTAGGCTTTCGCAGTTATTCTGTCCATTCCTTGTCTCTGACTTCTGGTATTTTGCCGCAATCGCCCGATCCGTGCCGCAATCGCAAGAATTTTATCGCATTTGTCCGATCTGTGCCGCAATCGATAGCACTTTGTCGCAGTTGCCAGTTAATTACCGCAATCGACAGCACTTTGCCACAGTTGCCAATTAATTACCACAATCAACAGGAGTTAGTCAAAGTTGCACTTTAATTACCATAATCAACAGAAGATTATCGCAGTCGCAGGAAGATTGCCACAATCGCAGGAAATATTGCAAACATCATATTCAAATCTTCTACCCATCTGTTTTTAAACTGACATTCTTTTCAGTTTCTGTGCAGGATTGGATCAAAGTCACCAAAAACATAGAAGGGTAAGCTTGGTAAGCATCATTTTGTTATTTCAAATTTTCACATATTCTCATTTTGTGAATAATCCTTTTTGGTACTAACTTGTTTAAACAACACAAACTAAAAGGAATTCATTTGTCGATTTGGGTTTAAAAAGAACAGTGCTTGCAAAA
>MU225809.1:1507451-1522736 GCA_018584345.1 Thuja plicata | reverse complement strand
TTGGTTAAATCTCCACACATCAACAGTTCAAGGATTTTGAAGGCACGCTCAGACCTATGTAGCCAGGTGGAGACGATGCCTGGTACCTGCATCCTGCATCACCAACTGATATGCATATACAAACATATAAATATAAACAGAGAGTGGCAAACAAGGAGGGAGAGTGTGACATCATGTGGATCTCCCGTAGGAGTTACTATGACTGCCCCTCCTCATCCTACACTCACATCAACCAGCAAAAATCAAACCATAATAGGGTCAGTAGGGTTAAATCATAATATAAACATCATAACACAAATCAATGTAAAACATTTTACTGATAGTTCATTTCTAACCATTCATCATTAAATGCTATTTTAATATTTTCAAATAAAATGCAGTAACCAAATATATATGCTCAAATGGCTCATAAAATGTTTAACAAAATAATAATCATAGTCCATCATAAAATCCAAAGTGTCCAAGCAAAATTCATGTCATAGGAAGATGCTAGGGTGGGCATTACAGGTAGTATTATAGACGCCTTTGGATGTTCTTGTCTCCACGAAAGGAATAGATGTGAGTTCAGTGTGCCTTGGGACCTGAGTGATGACAAGGCTAGCAGTGTAGTTTGGGTGGGTCCCATTGATAGGCTCCACCACTTTGGGTATGGTGAAGTTGAGTTCAAATTGGAGCGACAGGAGTATGAGGATGTTCTTTTTGGAAGACTTGTGTCCATAGTTTGGGATCCTTCTAGTGCATCGGGATTTTAGACATAGCACACATAGGAGTTTTTGGGGGTGTACATGGTGTCAAGTATGCATGGTTTTTCTTTTGACCCTCATGTGCATGACCTCTTTCAGATGCACTGTTTAGTTGCGCAGGTGTTGGACAGTGTGTATGACAAATCACTTTGCGTATTTTTGGGAAGCAATCTTTGTCAGCCTTCCGAGTTGCTTCCCTATGAGATGTTCACTCCTACGACAACTACTATCAAATTTGTTATAGTTTGACATTTTTTGTTAGTTAGATTGGTGATGATGTTACAGGAGATAGTTGGTGAACATAGTGACATTACACAATTCTACCTTTGGGATCCAGGTGGACTAGATTATTTATTTTTGAGATTGCTCAGGGACAAGAAATTTCAAGAAGGGCAAACTATAATATCCCCAATTTTGCTAGCATCAACTTTTAGAGGATTAGCCTATTTCCTGACCCTCATAGGTTAATGGAGTTGTTTAGAGGCTCTAGTTGGTAGATCCTGAGACCGATTCCCACTCCAGTGGTCAAGTATGTTCGGGATTTGTCTTCGTTTGGGTCAGATCAAAACACTTACTATTTATAGTAAGTGACTATTTTGGGAAAGTCATGGTTTCTATCTTTAGTAGGGTGCCTAAATAGCTTGGTGGCAGTGTTGAGATTCAGTATTGTTGACTCGAGCGTATATTCAGATACTTACTATTTATAGTAAGTCATTGTTGAAGAGTTGTTATATCTGGTAGCGGCACCCAGACTCATGGTATGCATTGTGATTGACTCATTCATCAGTTGACTCAATTTGAGGGACTTACTATTTATAGTAAGTCAATTATGCCCAAATACTATTCTTGGCAGGGCACCTGGACCGGCCTTAGTTGTAATGACAACCCTTGGTACCTTTGGTTTGACTAGGTTTTGAGATTTACTAATTATAGTAATTTTGGGATTGATAGAGATGAACCCTAAGTATTTTTAGTAAGGCAATTAGATGTGCAGTGGTTGACTCCCTGGTTCAGACACTGAAGAATAATGAGTATTCATGGAGTTATGTCATTCTAATTATTAATAAAGTAGTACTTTATTAATAATTATTTATTTATGACACATTATGAAATAAGGTTATAATTGCACTTTAATGAAGGGGTCAATTCATCATTAAAATGGGGTTAAATGACTTAGTCATGTGCATTTAAATGTCATTTACCAAAAGGAGGCCTATTTATTATTAATTCCCTAAGTCAACTTGAACACAAACAAACATTTAATGAATTAAATAAAAAAGAAAGAAAAGTCATTTTCATGTGAGAAATATAGAGGGATTTATAATTTAATTATGAATGCAATTTCCATCAAAAGAAAATATATTTTAAAGTTATGTGAGGAATGAAGTTGAAGATAGACTTGTTACGGAGAATTATATAAAGCCAAAAAGCCAAAAGTAGAACCATTCTATTGTGCATTTTCTTTTGTTGATTTGGGTGAAGTGAAGAAACAAGGGTTTGAAGAATTTCAGCATGGTGGAATCGTGTATTCTACACAGGCTTCAACACTTTGAATTGGTGAAACATCCAACTAATTATGCAATCCAGCAATGACTTTATACAGAAGCCATGTTTGAGTTTAATTGGTGAAGTTTTGAAGATTTTGAATGAGGGTTTGAGCATGTGTTTGGTTTGAAGGTTTATCAGCTACAAATCCTAAATATATTATTATTGAAATTATAAATCAAATTACAAGAATTTTTTATTGAATAATTCATCTGTTGTTGTTATTCATCCTTTCATACGGTTTCTAGGCATGTATTACCCGTGATTTCATTAATTGTAACTCTTATATTTTTTGGGTATTGTTATTTTAGATAATAGGGGTTATTTATTGAATTGGGTTGTCAATATATTGTGAAAAAATTGAGTATTCAAGTTGGTATAAAAATCTAGAATTTTCAACTGTGTATTTCCAATGCAATTTGAGTTTTGAGTTGGAAAAATTATTATTGCAATATCTTTTATTTGTTGAATTATATTTTCATATCAAACATTGTAAATATAACACATTCATTCATCAAAACAAACACAAACATGGCATAAAATTTGTATTTACAAGAGAGAGAGAGAGAGAGAGAGAGAGAGACCTATAGCTGTGGTGAATATAGCCTCCAAATATTTATGAGTTGATGTGTATTTAAGTTAGTTATGAGATGCGATGGAGGAAGATTGTGAATTTTGTAATGGGAAGTAAGTTGATGAACTATAACTGATTGAATGTTTGAAGATGACAAAGTTGATGATCACCGAGCTGCAGAAGGTATATGCAAGACATTAAATCAGTTAATGTATTGTATTGTCATTGATGTCAACTTGATATGGTACGATTTCTCATACACATATTGTCACAACACTTAAAGATCTTAAAAGACAAATTTTTTGTCATCGGTAATCATATACACCGAGTGACAGTAAACCCCGACGGATAGTGAACCCCGAGCACAAAAGTTCACAGTGTTACCCAACAGACAGTGTTACCCGAGCAAGCATTACCGAGCTAACTGCATTTGTCACCGAACAGAACTGAAGTTGATGCCCGAGCTATCTACAGTAGTCATCAAGCACAACTGAAGTGTTGACCGACGGGAACTGAAGTTAGGAAATGACAAAAAAATTAGCTGGCAGGAGCTATATTTAGATTTAACTGATTGATTACTTTGTTTTCATCGATCAGATAAAAATCTAAAGAAAAGAAGGAGATTTAAATCATGTTTTATTCCAGAAAACAAGGAGAGATATGCAAAATAAAACTAAAGCAAGCATGGTGAGCTTTACGGATCAAGAAGTGATCAACGAAGAAAACAAGAAGGACAAGAAACGGTAAAATCATGTCTATATAAAGAGACAAGTAATTCATTATAAAAAAAGGAATGTTGAATGAGAATTAAGGTGAAGATAGAAGTCTTCATACAAATCTGATCATATAGGCTGAAGGATAGAGCCAATAATTTTGTAGACACCGAGCAACAGAGAAGCATTAACATTCACGGATCAGAAAGAAGTGGAGCAAAGGAATTGAAGAGAACATTGATCATAAAGGTATTATGGACAAGTACAATAGATCTGAAAATCTGCAGTTCAAAGTTGTATTAATGAACAGATCATCTTTTGATTCAGTTTAACCATTGATTCAGAAAATCTCTTAACAGAGTGGGATTTACCCATCCTTAATATATTGAGATACATCCCAAGGAGTATCAAAAGGTTTTTGTGTTGACAACACAGTGAATGTTAGGTAAGTGATAAACTTTTAGTTTTAAATCTTCTAACAAGGTCGCACTTAACAATGTGTTTGTAACCTTTAATAGGGTTGGCTCTTCATCGAGCTCACTTCAGAAGAGTGAAAATTTTGGGTTACTTGTCCCGTATGGTTTTTCCCTTAACAGGGTTTCCACGTTAGAAATCCATGTGTCAAATGTGTATATGGTTCATTGCTTTCATGTTTTTCTATAGATATTACTAAAACAATTTTTGATCGGTAAACACTAAGTTATTTATTGTATTTCGGTAAAGGTTAAGAAAAGATAGACTACTATTTGGTAAAATATAAGGAAAGGATAAAAAGTATAATCACCGAGCAGTATATACATGTTAGATTCACACAAGGCATACATCTTGTAGGACTGAAGATAACTAGAGGTTTTATATTTGTGGTATAAATTTTTGATTGAATATTGGATTAATTTTTGAGGCCACTGATTCACCCCCCTCTCTCAGTTATTCTAACAGTAAGTGAGATTTTAAGAATTATGAATCCAAGATTAATCATGCCCAATGGAATGTTGAAGGGTTTGAAATAGATTAAAATGGTGGTAGATAAGATAAGATGAAAGGGTGGGTAAAGTTAATCCTCATTATGTTTCTAACCAAGATCTATTTAAAAGAGAAGGTATGTGTCTAGGTAAAGAAAAAGAAGAAGAATATTTTGTAGAAGTGTGTCTTGTTAAAGGCATGAACAGTATGGTGAGTGAAGCTATAACAAAGAATTTTGTAATGTTACTTGAAGAGATTGATGTTGTGGAAGCAATGGAGTGTATTTTGGAGGAAATGAAAGGATTAGAAGATGAAAGTGTGGTTGAGGATGAAGATGGATGGCTTGTAGAAAATAGCGATGTGAAAGAAGCTACAAGTTGTGACATTGATGAGGTGGAAAGAAAAGAATAATTTAGGTGGTGAAGGTTGTAGCATAGTAGTTTAAATCCCCCGAGAGGAAGAAGGGGTATTAATGATGTTGATAAGATCAAGATTATTGAGTGGAGAGACATTTAGAGGATGCAATTTAGCTATGGTCGGTTCAGAACCATGAGAGAGGAGAAGTGATGAAGGGCAACCACACTCAACACACACAAAAAAAATAATAAAAAAGATTAACTAGACATATAGAAGTGAGAAATAACATATGTCTATTGCTTTCATGAAAATGAATTACGATATTCAAAGATTAGAACCTACAACCACATTGGGCCTCTTATTACAAGAAATCTAATTCTATGAAGAAAATTTGTAAGTTGGAACCACAATGTGCACTACTGAACTATTCTTTGTAACTCTTGTTTTCCTTCTTTATCATCAAAATTATAATCACCCAAGAATTTTCTGGAAAGTGTAACTCTCATTTTATGATTAAGAAGTCCATCCATTTATCTTATTGCCCAAGAAGACATTTTATTAGAAATTTTAAATTGGTAGAACAACTTTTGAGAGCCATAACTTTCAATCTCATAGTTGGATCTTAATTCATTATATAGTGTTAGAAAGTTTGTTAAGTGATTTATGACTCTGAGTTGGGTAAAGCATAAATCGTTCAACTTTTATACCTATACAAGGATTCTAAGGGTCTCAAATTTGAATTTTAAAATGCATTAAATTAATTTCCTAGAATAAAAACATTAATATCTCTCAAGTGCCATAGGATATTGAGATGATTCTTCACCATTCACTTTATATTTTAGTTTCTCTCCTTGAGGTAAGTGTTTAGGTTCATACATGCACAAATGAAAACTTAAGGAAAACAGTAACACTACCATTTCAGTCATCATTGAAAAATAAACAATATTTTTTTGGGTAATTCAAGAATGCTCCTACACCCTAGACGCTCTTACATCAATAAGGGATCAAAGTACATCTAGATGATATAGTTAGGCTACAATGGATATAGGTCCATGAGAGGGAAGTAGAATAAGGAGAAAAATTGTATGGAGGACATGATGATACTTATTTGATTTGAATGCTAGAAGAGGCATAAGAAGAGTACTTATAATGAGCTTGCTTAGATGATGGTATTTGTTAAATTTGGATGATAGTTCTACTACTCAACTTTAATTTTTTTATGTATTCTCACAAAATTCTTACCTAACATGTCTAATACATGAGCATCTAGGACCATAAGTAATCCATCATCAATAAAAACTTCTAGACCTTTTATTTCAATTGTTTATTTATTCTTCTTGGCTTTTGAGTTTATTTCAAAAAAAAATTAGTATGCAAATTTAGCTATTTCATAACATCATCTTGTAGGGGAGAGTATGGGGTCACTAATATTTAAATTTGGTTAAAAAATGATTTGATTTTGTCAACCTAGGTCAAATCAGAGGTTAAGCCTTTTTCATGAACAAGTCAATGAATCCTAATTCTTGCTAAATTTTTTGAAATGCTTAATCTTAGTTTGGTGGAAAAGTGAACATTCTAGTGAAGGATTAAAGTTAGTGTCATTAAAGAAAATATGCACGTGATCTTTGAGACACTCAAAGTCAATATGAAGGGAAGTGAACGATGGGGTCTTAGCTAGGATGTTAACCCAAGAACATAATGGGGAAGTTCTCAGGTTCATAAGGAATCCCAATAATGACAAGTTAGTTTTATTAAGAGATTGACATGTAGTAAGACCTTTAAGATGTGGATGTTAATGTTATATGTACATGATTATAATGCAAAGGTAAGGAGAAAAATAGAATCATGCAATAAAGACTCACAAAGATTTCATATATTCAACCCCAATCTCTCTAGACATAATTCCAAACACCTAGTCATTGGGCCTATTAGGAGCATCAAATTTATTTCTTGGCCAAATTCACTCAACACTATATATGAAAGCTTCTTAGACTGCACAATGGGGCCCTTAAACAACCCCTTCCATTGGAATATTTCAAACAATCCATTGATTCAAATACCTTCTTCTAGATCTAAACTTGACTTTGCCCTTATTGTCTTAATGCAATGAGCTTCATAAATCTTGAAGAAATTCATGAAAATTAGCTTTAACACACATTAAATGATCCTTTAGATGACTGTGGTATTGGTTTTACCATTCTCCAAGCCAAAACAAATACCATTTGATGATACCCTTCTTGATCACTAGTTCTTGGACTGTGAATGTAGCAAATGAAACATATTCTCACCCATTTTCACATACAAATGATTGAACTAAGGTCTTCCATTCAGAGGCATTAAATACCATGCCAATATATTCCCTTCCACCAATTTTCACAAATTTCCAACTGTGGAGAGTCGACTTATGACTTATTCTTGGTCCTTGGGAACCCTAGTTTCTAAACATGGTTGTTATCAAGATTCATTTATTAGACCAATCAAACAATATTTTATTTAGGACTGATAAGAAAAAAAAACATCTAAAATAAAATTATATTTACATCCATATAATTTTTAGACCCGTACCAATCCGTACAAGGTCGTACTAATTAAAATTCAGATTGTTACACAGGAAAATATAAGAAAAACATGCAAAAAGAAGCCTTTTCCATTCAATCCTGCTCCAATCTTAATTCTTTGTGCATACATTATTTTTTTACATCATTTTACACCCTTTTCTAACTTCCTCAACTGATTAGATTGGCAATTGTAACTGTTTTGCAAGTTTGCAACATTGCAACTTTTTGGCAATTTCTGCAAAATTGACATTTAACCACCAAAACGTACATAAATGGTCTTCAAATGACCCAAAATGGTCTTAGATTATGTTATTTTATAAAAAAAAAAACCAAACCACACAAAAACAAAAAATTTGCTAAATTGACCTAGCATGCATCAAAGATGCCCCTACATCACACTCCCTAAGGGAGATAAAAAAATTCAAGTTCCACTTGAATGAATGTTTGCAATAGTATAACCATGTTTTTCGATGTTAATCTTAGTCATCCAAGTACCATATTCAATTGGGAGATCTTTCCACTTGAATAAATACTGAAGGTACTGGTGCTCCTTTGCCTTCTTGAGCTCCTTGGTGTCAAGGATGCTTTCCAAGTAGCTAGGTAACTCTTCTACCCAATTAGCATCTAATATGTCAGGTATATTTTCTCTTTAATCACTCCCAAGGTAGGATAAATTGGAGTTACATATCAAATGATGGTATTCTCCTAGGGTTAGTGCAGGATCATGGGGGGCCAAAACGTGGCGATGTGAAAAAAAAAGAGCATTTTTCATTTGCCTAAAAATGCAAAAAACTGTGTTGACTTTTTGCTAGACCTGGGTGTCAGTACACCTAGGCAAAGCATACACCTAGGCAAAGTTGGTATCCAATACCAAATACGAAGGGCACAAATATCGGTATCCAATATCAGATACCTATGTGTAATTATATTACATATTATATAATATAATAATAGTTTTATATTATACATTATAATATAATAGATATATTATATATTATATATTATATTATATATAATATATATATATATATAATAATATTATATAATATATAATAATAATGATTTTACATTATACTATACAAGTTGTATGAACTTCTATTATATTGGCCTGGGGCCTGCAAGCCATTAGAATTTTTATTTATATTTGTATTCGATATCATATATGAATCTGATATTAGATACCTGTGTTTTATAAATTAAAAAACCCAAAGTCGTGGGTTATTTTTATCCATGACTTTGGCATAAACAATGACTCCTAGTAACCGATATCAGAAGGGAATATGATATCAAATTGTAAGAGGTGGTTTTTTGTGCCAAATTCATATCCAGTTATGTTGTTAGTAATTTTTTTTACCATCTTTTTAAATTTTAAAAGTTTTATTTTCAGTTTTTAGATGAAAACTATGTTTTTTCAATTAGAAATTGTTTGTAGTTTTTAAAATTCATTTTATTTATATAAATTTTCATTTTAATCAAGTATGGAAGATAATACAAATAATCCTAACCATGGAAATCCTCCCCCGATATTCTACAGCTTGGAGACCAGCAGCCTAAAAGCCCTCTAGTGAGAAATTGTCGGCGATTACAAGAACTTATAGGGGATAATTTGAACCTGTTGAGGAGGATTAGGTATGTTTATAATAGGATCCCTAGATTAGCCCCCATGTTTGGAACTATATATTTTATCATACAGTCAATGGAGACCCTCACCACGCATCATAATGTTACACTTTGGCAGCAAGAGGAAATGTATGCTCAATTTGATGATGGGTTGGATTATGATGGGGTGAAGGACCTTGGGATTACCAAAGAACAAATATGTTCACTAATTAGGAATCCATGTAATAGAAAGACTGTGGATACCAAAAAAGAGAAGTTGTTTATGAAATGGTGCACTCATCCTGATATACAAGCCAACTTCTAGGATCGTTGGTGGATGGTTTTTGATAAACCACCCAACAACAATATCAATGCCCCTTTTTTATTTCATAAAAAGATTATATGTTGAGTTTATCTTGGGTAACCATGTAAACTATTGGAGTATGAGATCATTCATGGGCGTAGGTGGAGGGTAGTCCCAACATAGACCAGGGACACATAGAGTAGTATAGAGCCCATATGTTCCCCCTCCTCTCATTGATCCCCCTCCTGCAGTGAAGAATCCAGATATTATTGCAGAGAGGCTATCTTGGAGACCAGTAGGGCCATTCACACTTTGAGAAACCATATAGTTACGCACATTGCGTCATTAACACAATCTCCTCATTACTAATGCATCCTCCTTGGGTATACATAGGTGTGTGCCTCATACTTGTAGTACATGTCAAAATATATGTTTGGGTCCCCTCGATGACCTTGTTAAGGAACCCATGGGTGTTGAGGAATATGTGGCTGGTGATATGGGTGTTGCGCCAGATTTAACGATAGGGGCTTGAGCCTACCATGGAGAGTCCTCACATATGAGAGATGAGGAGATGCATCCATCACATTCCTCATGTTATGGTAAGACTTAATGTTTAATGTCTTGGTGCATTTAATTTTAAATGTATATTTTTATTAGATAACTTATTATGATTTCATGCTAATGTTTTAATACTTGATCTATCTATGTTCAATTAACAATAGAGGAGGAGATGAGAGAGGTGCATGATGCGACACTCTCAGCCATTACATCTGGCCTTTAGAGCTCTATGGTATATATATTTTTGCACTCGATTGTTCACTTTTTTTATCAGTAGTCATGCTTGTCATTTAAATCCTTATCTGGATTTAAATCATATACTAATTAACATTTTCATCTTATTTTACTCTTAGGTGTCACCTACTGCTAGGGGGTGCAATATGAGGGGGGCAATGGTGAGCATTGAGAAGGGAAAGGTAATGAAGAGTTTAAGAATTATTATGCATGTATTTATAATTGGAGTTTACTAATGTTTATTTTAAATCTCTATTTAACAAGGTTTAATGTCCAAGGAGGGCATCAAACAGGTTGAAGATCCCACCATCTCGGCCATTTCATTTAGCCTTGATAGCCGCCTGGTTTGTATTTGTGTACTTATTTGTTTACATTCTTGAACTCTGTATATGTTTGTCATTATTTTAAATCTATATTAACTCACATTTTGGTATTATTTTATTCTAGTAGTTGACACCGAGTGCGAGGGAGGTATAGCGGAAGGGATTTACATCCTTGTTGACTACACTGACAATACTAGAGGAAGGCACACCCACATAGGCACATTTTTATTTTAATTGAGCACCTTAGTAAATTTATATCCCTATCAGCGACAACTTTATAGGATGATTTATTAATTATGCTTGTGAACATATATAGGCTTGCATTCCCAGTCTCGACGACATCCCTTCACTGCCAAAGACATATTCCAAGACTCCTGACTGCGCTATTAGACGTAGAGTCAAGGTACATACAAGAATTCAATTTGAAATTTCAATTATAGTTCAATTTATAATTTAAATCATAGCAATTGTGATTTAAATATTTATTTTGTGCAAGATCCTTCAGAGCTGAAGGGTGCCTCGATGAGGCTACATTTTGATAATCAATCAATAGCCTAGGGTGTCATAGACACATTTAGTCTTCATATGTATTTTTTGTACACATTTTGAGATGACATATGTCAAATTTTATAAAAATTTGTTATGGATGGCATTTATGTCATTTTTTATATGGACATACATACTTATTAAACAATTTCATATATAGAATGAGTTTTGATATAATTTGTTCGTTATGTGCACTTAATGTACTAATTGTGTTTATGGAATCATTACATGGTCCTTCTAATGTGAGTGTCATTGTTACCATGTTTCAATAACATGATGTGTTTGGGAAATATTTGTTTCAATATTTTGTTCCATACGTGTTTCCATAATATTTGATGTTTTTTTAATTTTCAATGATACACATATATCACTATATGTTAAAATCAAATAAAATTAACAAACAATGAATGATCTATAATATATTTTGTAGTTATACACAACATACATAGTTTACATAATCCTTCACAACATTGCCCAGAAAGAGTTGTGTTTGTCGTGGGGTCAAACCGTCAATGAGAACGTGTTTGATTGGGTGAGTTTACCCTAGGAATAATTTTTTTTTCCTCCCCATGCGTCGGAACTCTCAGCGCCATACCCTACCGGCGATGTCCCTTAAGTGTCTTAAGTGCACAAAAATGTCAAACTTTGACGGACCATTTTTTTCAATCTGTGGCACCTACACATGATCTATTTGAACCTATAGGGTTGTGTTAGGACCCTCTACAATAACCTGTCTAAGTTTTTGAAGACTTAAAGTCATTTTTGCACGGTAGCAATTTTTTTGTTCATGCAAAAAGTGTTAAATGTATTAAATGGAAAGTTGCAAGGTAGCACAAAAAGAGTTGTGTTCATCATGGAGCCAAACCATCAACACAAACCCATCTAGTTGGGTGATTTTACCCTTGGCATGAACTTATTTTTCCTCCCTATGCGTTGGAACTCTCGACACCATACCCTAGTGGTGATTTCCCTTAGGTGCCCTAAGTGTACAAAATTATCAAAGTTTAACGGACTGATTTTTGCAATCCTTGGCACTTTAGCACAATCCATTTGAACCTATAGGGTCATCTTAGGTCCCTCTACAATAACGTGTCTCATTTTTTGAATAATTAGAGTCATTTTTGCAGGGCGACAATTTTTTTTGTTCATGCAAAAAGTATCAAATGCATTCAATGGAAAGTTGCAAGGTAGTACAAAAAGAGTTGTATTCATCATGGGGTCAAACTGTCAGTGTGAACACGTCTGGTTGAGTGGGTTTACCCTTTACATGGTCCCTTTTTGCCTCTCCATGTGTCAGAACTCTTAGCGTCATACCTTGCTAGAGATGTCCCTTAAGTGCCCTAAGTGCACAAAATTGTCTAACTTTGACAGAAAAACTAAACTAGGTGTAATTCTAGCATTTTATATAGAAAGAGAAGTGGGCTCAAGCAGAGGGCTTGATCATGTCAGTGAACATATGAAAATTTAAATGAGTTCACACATGCCCCAAGCATCGCGTTTTCACCGAAAATAAAGTTGGCATGTCACACGAGCGACTCCATCTTTGACACCCAACAAGTGGTTAGAGAATTAATTGTGCCACTTAGGGCACCATCTATAAAAGGATGACAGAGACTTCATTTCATTCAGCATTGATTTAGAGCGAAGAAGATCATAGAGCAACCAGATTGTAGAAGCTTTTAACTAGCTGATTCACAACATTCAAGCGGAATCACTGCAACTTTCAAAAGGTTAAGTAAGTAACATCACTGAGCTCACTGTTTCTTTTACAGGAAAAGCCCTAATTTCACATAAATGATGGCAACCACTTGACAAGTTTCCAAGATCAAGAATGCCAAAGAGAAGAAGGTTAATATGATCAATAACTCCACTTGTGAAGAACCAAGGTATAAAATCTATCTAGAGGTTGCTTCGCAACCCAACGACGCTAGAGCATTTTTGGGAATACCACCTAGGGTTTTACTGATTGAGGATGTTCATTCATACATACATTCCAAGATCGTTGAGATAGGAGATCTTGAGGTCAAGCAAGGTTACAAGAATCTTTGTATAGGTGGAACCATCAAGGAGGAACGTAAACACATTGAGGTCAAAGGGATGACATGTGCCCTAATGTTCCCAAAGGAGTTTAAAACCGAATGGATTCGGATAGTGTTGAGCAGAGTGCATGACCAAAAAATTTGGTTGGATGAGCCAAAACTGATCATTAGGGATGTGATACATGTTGTGACTGGTTATCCTATAACCGACAAGGCCAAGGCACTTAAACATCCTCCTCGCCCCGAGATTGAGAAGATGACAGGGAATAGAGGATTGAAGGTTAACACTGTCACCTATCCAGAACTAAATTTCAATGCATGTGTACCAATCCAACAAGTTAAATAACATAACATGTGGAGCAATTGATATTGCCCATAAGATTGTAAAGAAGGGTTTACAATTATATCTATCTGAGCTTCTACTGAAGCAGTTAGATGAACACATGGGGACAATCAAGTCTACAAAGTCCAATTCATGTAAGTTTAGATCACTTCTCATTTGTACATTTTTCTATTTCCAGAACTTCTTTCCATCCATCAGTAATGTCAACTGGGATACTACCCCGCCAGTGACCATTCAAATCAGTGAATTCATTAAGACATTAGGTGACAACTTTACATCAGTTATGGATGAATAATTCACTGTATTTAAGGACAAAATGCAGAAAATAATGAGGATACTAAAACAACTGGTAGAAAAATATAAGATTGATATTTTCTTTATGGTGGATACTAATAACACCTTTATCAAACTAGTTGTACTGAGGACAACATGGTTAGCTCCAATTGACTATGGGGTCAACATAGATCAAGCCACCAATGCTATTGAAGCATTGTTAAATGAATGATTGGATAAGTCACAACCTAGGTTTAGAACCTATGAGGAAGGCAAGGAAAGAATAAAAAATAGGCTTAGTTGTGAAGAAAATTGACAGAAAGAAAGATAAAATGGTAAAGACACTTAAGAATAAGCTGTCGGTAAATGATGAAGAGTCTGAACAAAAGGAAACAACTGAGGGACAGTCACCCGTTGATGAAGATGAACAAGTGACTGACTCCAAATCTATAGAGTCCTATGCACCACCACCACCTGCAAAGAAACCAAGGACTACGACTGCATCACGGATAAGGAGTCAAACTGCTAAAGCAGAATCACCACCAGTCAAGAAAGGACAGGTGAGGACTTACAAAAGGAAGCCTCAAATAGGGAAAATATCAGAACCTAAGAGGAGAAAAAGGCTAATCCAAATAAAGGAAGATATAGAGGACACTAAGCAAGATGAGAGTGAGCAACTCCAACCTGTTAAGAACAAATTTCCCACTACAATTGATGAGGTCTGTGCATCAATGATCAAGGAAGGTTCAATTACTGACCCTAAGATTAGAAAATGGCTAACTCTGAATCCCAAGGATCAGAACAAGATAGAGGAAGTCATCATCACAATGATGAGTATATTTAAATATGTACCAATAAATTTTGAAGATAAGATGCCTAAAGAAATTCTAGAAAGACTATCACTAAGATGGACATTCGCATTGAACTTTGAGAAATAGATAAGGCCCCGTTTGTTTCGCGGAAGTGGGGAGGAATTGGAATTGCAACTTCCCGTTTTTTCCAAATTCACCGTTTGTATGCCTAAGATGCAATTCGGGATTCATCAACAAAAACTGGTTTTCAACACTAAAACAGGCGGCGTCATCTTCCCACCGAATAGGTGGAATTAGAAATTAAACCTCGAAGATACATTTTTTTAACCCCATTTGATGTGTCGTCAGGTCTGTGGGGAGGGTAAAATGGAATAGGCCGCACGAATGGGGTTTTCACTGTTTTGTCCGCATTTTTTCACCGCGTTTTCCACTGTTTTGTCCACGTTTGTTTTCACTGCGTATTCACTGTTTTCCACTGTTTTACGAGCGAGTTTGTTTTTTCAGCGCGAGGTAACTTGTTGCATCTATTTTTACTTCCATCGTTCGTTGCAGATTTGGTATATATGATACTTCTTAGGATTTTTCATTTAATTTTCTAATGGCATACTTAATCTCTACATATTTCAATTGGTTCTTGAAAAAAAATATGTGAGATAACCTCCTTGTGTAGCTGTTGCTTCATATCTAATCTAGGTTCATTTATTGTGCACTAGGAATCCCTTTTTCTATATCATTATTCATGTTTGGCCCTGAATGTTGATATTTACTGGCTAGGGCATAACTATGGCTCCAAACTCCAAA
>MU225809.1:1495382-1507351 GCA_018584345.1 Thuja plicata | reverse complement strand
GCAGAAGATGGATTGACTAATCCATCTTCCAGGTCAACCAAACGGTCCAAATTATAACCTGAAGATGCAAAACCAGGATTTCAAAACCTGGTTTTGTGATAATAAGGTTTTGACTCAATTCCAATTCAGCAAAACAAACGGGGCCTAAGGGAAAGAACCCTAGTTTCTGTTATGCCACCCGAGTCAAAAATGGAAGAAATTGAAGAAATGATGAAGTTACATTCCACGAGGTTCTCAGCAAAATTTAGAGCTTACAAAGTCCTACAGGGAAACTTTATTGATCTTGACAGAGAAAGTGAGGATACATGGAGGAAAATACTAAATGACCTGAAAAGGATACAACTCCCGAGAGAATATTAGAACTCACCGGCAAGCCTCACAATGAAGAAACATAGGATATCCCGAGTCCAGAACACATTCTGATAAATGATGATGAAGATGTCACTCAAACTAAACTGAATACAAAATCAAGAAAGGCAATGTATGACATTCCTCATATTCTACCATCATTAAAGGATACTGCAGATGATACAATCACGGATACAAATGTCATTGATATCACTGGAGATGATCCTATAGATGAGGTAAAGGGAGATGAAGATATTACTGTTACCTCCGAGCAGCCCAAGGAACAAGATACAACTACAAATGTTGCACATGTGAATATACCGGTCCAAATTCCATTATTGATATAGGCTATTAATATCATCTCACAAAAGGAGAAGTCACCCAAGCGTGACGCAAGCATACCCGAGGATAAGGGTGAAGAGGATCAAAATGTAACAAATGATGAACAAAATGTAACAAATGAAGCACAGAAAGAAACAGATGGAGAACACAAAGAAAATAAAGGCGAAGAAGAGAAACAAAGTGATGCCACTCCTAAGGATACCGAAGGAGATGCTTTAGATAAGGCTAAGGTTGATGTGGAAATGTCCACTCCCAATCGACAGGTAGACACCAAGTAGTAGGATACATGTACACATACTCCAAAGTCTTCACCAAGCACATTAGACCAAGCAAAGGAACTTGCTATGGTACTACATACAGGTCCCTCCACAACTCTATCCAAGAAGAAGAATAAGAATCCAGTTACATTGGATGAGATTATTGAGATACCAGCCTGTGATCCAAGGACATTGGATCCAGAGGCACTTACAAACTATGCATAACTTTGTAGAAGAAAAGCTATCCAAGATAAGCTTAAAAAGGAAACAAAGGATACATAGGTACTTGAAACAACAAGGGATATACTTTAACATATAGTACATGATACAGACATTGATCAAAACACATCTATCATTGATCAATTAGTCGTTCTTACCGACACAATCCAATCACAAAATGTGGATGGAGAAAAGGTAATAGAAGAACAAGCAGAACAAAAGTACCAGTACAAATTGATTGAGAAAATCAGCCAAGAAGTGGCCGAGAACAAGGTAAAGTTGTCTGAACAAGTAAATAAATTAGAACCAATCATTTCAGAAGCTATCACCTTAGTTCAGCAGTTATGCACAATAGAGAAATTCACTAAGGAGAATAGTGAAAAGATTGCAAAAATAGATGCAGATCTTACTTCTAGTGCACAAGGTCTCTCAACAACTGACAATGCAATCAAGTTGCATTATGAAAAGGTAAAGGAAGCAAATAAGTTGAGACTTCATATTCAAGAGGTAGAATCAAAGTTCAAAGATGAGGTAACTGAGCTACAGGCTCTACTGCTACTGAATCTTACACTATTGTAACAACATATGACTATGGACAGACATTGATAGCCACACTAGAGATGCCTGTCACCGACAACATCTATGAGATGCATGCAAGGATCACATTGGAGCACATGGCTCTAGAACACCTTCAGGAGAAATGGGAGAAAATGATGGAAGACATGAAGAACTCCCATTGCCACATTTTTGACAAGTTGTAATTAAATTACACCTTTGCCCTTACTATCAAAAAAGGGGGAAAATGATATGAATAAAGGAGGAAAATGATATGATAAAAGGGGAAGATAAGGTGAAAAGGGAGAATAGTATAAAGGCAAGTGTACATACATATACATATACTATACTGGAATATACATAGGGGAGTCATAATGACAAGGTGAACACATGGTGTACATACTACACATTTTAGTATTTGCACATATCAGTTTTTGATGCTAATGTCAAAGGGGGAGATTGAAGACATATTTTTCCATTAGCATGCAAAGGAAAATAGTTTTGAAACTGTCGGTAACACCAACACCGAAAGATAGGTTTAGTGCAACCCAAAAATGTTACAAGAGGAACCCGACAAAGTAACCCGATAGAGGAACCCAATAAAGGAACCTGACAAGAAAATTACAGTGTAACCTGACAAAAAAAATAACAGAGGAACCCGACAAACTATAGTGCAACCCGAGCACCAGTCTACCAAGAGACAGTTATAATCCTAAGAAATGTGGATCTGACTTCCACATCAGATAAAACACTTGTGTTTTATATTTATCTTTTTCATTATCTTTAAATCCATTTCTTGAGGGACAAGCAATGTAATTGTAATTGTTTTAATCAGTCTAATTGATTAGAAACATGCAAACTAGGAGATCAAGGTCAAGTTGTAAACATTTGATCATAGAGTTATCATTGTTATGCGTGAAACTCATTTAGGTAAAACTCATTGTATAAATAGTCATGTAATCAATCAAAACATATGATGTGATGATGATTGTAGTTGCAGACACTTCTATGGATTAGAGACAGAGTTTTATGCAGAAGAACAACCAAAGATGAAATCAGTTATCAAGAACAAGATCCAAGGCTACCGAGCAAAACAGAGGTATTGATAAATCACTATAGGTGATAATTATACATGTGAACTTTATTGGATTTGTAATCAGCAATTCTAGATTGCATATACTCAGGTCAATGAATATTTTTGACTACATTCTAACTAGTGTATCAAATGGAAGAAATCCTTGAGAAAGGTGGATTTAACAATCCTTTGTAAATCTCTTAACCGAGTGCACACTAAACAGTGTTGCTAAAGATCTTAACAGAGTAGACCTTAACCAGTCTCTACATGTTAGTCCTAACAGGGTAAGATCATTAGAAGTGATCAAGCTTGTAAGCCTTAACCAACCCCTTCCATCTTGTAGATAGTGAAGCTTTGTGGGTTTCATCCCCACTGCAGTTTTTACCTTCTAACAAGGTTTTTTTGCGTTACCAAATCTTGTGTCATGTGTCAATACATTTCATGAATGTTTACATGCTAATTGAGTTTATGATTTGATATAACATACACAAAGATAAAATAACACATATGGTTGGTAATACAATTGATTACTACAAGGAATTAGGTTAAGTGATAAAAGTTTTAAAGGGTACTGATTCACCCCTCCCCTCTCAGTACACACCATTCCATTATTTCCAACAACATATAATAGATATTTGATGTTTATAAATCTCTATCAAGATGAATATCAAATACCTATGATTAATTTGGATGCTTAATTTTTCTAACATTTCTATCAATTTCTCAATTATTTTGGATTTCTTCACTTTGCTCCTTTGGTGTTGAACTAATGTTTGTAAAAGGGGACGCTTAGGAGTTGGAATGATTGCAGAGGTAATGTATCTAAAAATGAAAATCTCTCAAAAATTTGTATAACATCATGAAAGGTGCACAATCCAAACTCTAAAACTTTTCACATACCTTTCTTTTACTTTTACAAATTCATTTTCAAACATATAACCTAATTAGGAGACCTCATTGAATTCCATTCGATAGAAAAGGTATAAGACAAAATCGTATGTTTGTGGTGTTTGGAGAATCAAGATAATAGGGACATGCTCTCACCTTTCTTAAGGTGATCAAAATACCAGACTTATCTTGACCTGAATTTGCTTTCAAGTAGTGTATTTTCTGTAAGCCATAGTCGGCCTGACTCCCAAGATTTGCCTTAACAAGGATGGTGAGAGGGATGACCCAAGTGGGATACAACCATTTTTTTCTATGGTAATACAACCCAATATAAAATAAAATGCATTCATCCTTGTGGGGTGATTCACAATTTTTATTGAATAGTAACTCTCCTCTAGTAATCATGTTGGATTGCGCAAAACATTGGTTTATGATGGTGGGAGGCTCTCATAAAGAGAGGTAAAACGTAAAGCTTTTCAAATGGAATACTAAATACATCTTGGTTAAACAACACACTTACCTTATTATCCATGGAAAACAAAAATGTTCTTAGGTATCTTGTTTTAATTGTTCTCTTTGTACAAAACTTATGGAAACGCTATGAGAACATACACTTGATGTTATATATGTGTTCTTTCACAAAGGAAAGTGCTTGAGTGTGTTTTTTTTAAATCTTTTGGATACCTTTTTGAGTTAAATTTCTTCTCAATAGAAACATGTTTTAATAAAATTCTTCGTTGATATAACTTCAAGCAAGTTGATAATCTAAATTTTTCTAATTAAATCACATCAAATTTTGAGTGTTGTCAAAATATCCCAATCTTTGATTTTGAAAATTTCATCATCAAGGATTACAAATCCTTTTCTTAGAACGAACAAAATTAGGATCTATAATAAGTCTTCATTATAGAGATAAATCTTTCCCTACTAGACTTCATCCTAGGACACACTTCATTTTTTTTTATCAAAACATCATTGGAATTTTACAATATCACTTGTTTTTAGTAAGCTCAACCAAGATTAAAAAAAAACCATAACCATTGAGGAAATATTAACTCAATAGGTAACCCAAGAGTTACTTTCATGCCATCAAAGGGGACAAGATCTTACCATTTCAAAATAACTAATAACAAGGTGACATTGGAAGAAGTAACATTTCAAGAATAAATACCGCCCCAACACAAGAATCGACCCGAATCACCCACGAATCAAACACATCAAATGAATCCAAGCCCACAAGTAGATCAAGTTCAAGATAATCAATCCAATATGGGAAAAAATTTGGCTAATATTCGCGACGCCCATGAAAACAATACCGACAATAGTAACAACACCAACCAAGAACATGAAGAAATAGTTGAATAAAAGGTGAGGGAAGCACAATAAAACCCTTCATTTTTAAAATGATGGATAATGTGTTAGAAAAAGATAAAGAAAGAAAAACTACCTCGTGATTATGATGTATCCCAATTAAATATAAAACAAGATGAGGATGAGGTTAACCCTCTAGGGGTTCTAACTAAACATATATCCAATCTTATAAAATACAATTGGATAATATTAGAAAGGGAAATGCTTCGAAGAAATATACAATAGAGGTAATATGTCCTTTTCCCTTTGACAAGAGTTTGGTCATGATACCTTTCTCTCCTAATGTGGTATTTCCAAAATACAAAAAATACATGGGCATGACTGACCCTCAATACCCTATTAGATAATTTTTACACATTGAGCATGGAATTCCTCCATGAACAAACATATCTCATAAGACTATTTCCTAGGAGCTTAGGTGGCCAAGAGATGGAGTGATTTTCTAAATTGCCGGCTGGAAATAAAACATTCGAAGAATTGGTCTCTAAGTTTGTGATTCGATACTCCTATAAAATTGAGTACAAAGTAACCATGTTAGACTTGTGCAATACCAAACAAAAGAATGGAGAATCATTTTTTATTTTCCTACAACGTTGGAGAAAAATATTTTCCAAATAATGAAGAAGTGTACCATAAAAGGAGAAGATGGAAATATTTATTAACAATTTGAATTGTCAAATGAAATCTTGGCTAAAAATCCAATGTCCTCCATCCTTTGACAAAATTATTGAAAATAGTATCAAAATAGAGGATACTTTGGTAAATAAGGGTGAACTCAAGTTATACAAAGACAACAAAGGATTTTCAAACAACACCAACAGTTACAACAAATATCCCTCAACCAATAACAACAATGACAAACCTAGGTTTTGGTTGAAAAACAACAACAAGAACTCAGTAAATTATGGAGTGGTAGAAGTGAAAAATGTTAAACCTAAACCATTCTATCTTTCTAGTAGTTTTAACACACAAGAAAAAAAACATCAATCCACCAAACAATACCTCTTTCAACAATAACAACAACAAAAACCAAGATAACAATCGACCAAAACCACATTTCATGTCTCAATTTACTTCACCTAGAAGGAAATTTACTCCATTGGGAGAACCTCTCGAGGCGGGTCTAAAAACACTCCTTGCAAACAACATGATAAGTCTACCCAAGTCAAGAGGTTATGAACCCCAAGTTTAACCCTCATGGTGGAATGACTCACATCATTGTGAATATCATTGAAATAAAGGACATAAGACTAATGATTGTATAAGATTAAAGCATATTGTCCAAGATCTCATCGATAATAGAACCATTGAAGTAGAGGGACCTAAGAAGAATGAAGATCACACGACCTTAAAAAGTTCTTTCTTGAATCATGAGAAACGTGAATCTTCAAATATGAACAAAAACAACAACAAGATAAACAAAGTCAATTTTATAACCACTATGACAATACCATTAATGTTTTATATGGTTTTGACAATGCCATCAATGTCATAATAGTCAAAGATAAAAAAGAGAAAGATCCCACCAATGATCAGGGGGGAAGCATCCAAAATTACCCTACTAGGAGCATTAAAAAAAAAACCATGAATAACTTTTCACCATCCAAATTAAAGCAATTCAATTTAGTGGATCAACGCCTAAAAGCTCCCACTCAAATCTCTATCTTAGAGTTGTTGAAATTATCCCCTTCTCATAAGGAAATTTTGGAAAAAGACTTGGTTGATATGATAGTCTCTAATGACTTGGATGTAGACAAATTTAAAACCATGGTTGGTCACCTTATTACACCACATTTTCTATCTTTTTTTGAACAAGATGATTATATGTCTTTAAACCACCTATTAGCCTTTCCAAATAGATTAATAACTTGGTTCAAATCCTCTACTCATAGATTGGTCATCTTAATTGAGAAGCAATCTTTCCTATGGTAAGGTTCATTTAATATTGCAACCCAGTGTTGTAAACTTGAAATGGTTTTGCACAATATATGCACTTAAAGTATCCATTGAGGCCATGCTAACTACTGTTGGAAACATGGGTAATACAGGAAAATAGATGCTTGAAAGTAAACCTACTTGGATACCAACTAATTAAGCAATAATAGAAGTGAAAATAAATTGCAGATCCCAAGTTCAGGTCTATCAAACAGGAAACTACTTTGCCTACTTTGGCTGCATGAATAGACACATGAACTTTTTCCTAGTGGCTACAAGATTAGACAAGCAACTAAACAAAAACTATAACAATTGGAAATAAACAACAAAATGAAAAAGTTCTTCAACACACTAAAATCAGAATAACCATTGCTTTATTCATATTTAACAGAATTTGATTTTACATAATACTGGAAACTGTGAAAATTATATTACTGAAAATAGTTACATCACTATTAATCTACTGTTGTCTGGTTTTCTAGCTAACCTCCTAAGAAGCTTCAACAAATTATTTAAACTAAAAATTCATAACTAATTGACTAACTAACTAATTGACCACCTCCAACAAAATAGATGGGTGCAGTTATTACATTGAAAGCAGAAAGGAGAGATTATCTCAACAAGAAAGAAATAGTCTTCTTCTTATCTACGGGAGAGAATATAGGACAACTATTCCCTATATTTTCTCTTCAGTAAAACATCACTAACCACTCTAGCTAGAAATTGAATCAATCAGTTAAGCCATCAACGAGTCTTCAACATTGTCCTCTTTGTTGCTCCCAGTTTTATGACTTGGTCCAAGAACTAGTGAAACACATTAAGTGTTAGCTTGACCATTCTTCCTTGTTCATCTTTTCCTGCAGCAAAAGCTTAGGAGCACAAAAACATGGAGATACATCCATTCCACATTACATACATTTATTAAACTTCATATTTCATTAATATGGATATATCACATGGTTGCAGGAAAAAAAAACTGCTTGGCTACAGGAAACCTATCATGTTTTTATTATTCAAAAATGAATAATATAAAGACAACCATGGTTTAAAACATCAAGTATTTCATCGCAAAAGTATTTAAGTCCACATGCCATATGTTCATAAGATACTATTTTAAAAGACATAAAACTATTCAAACCAAAGTCTTTAAACACCCATAAACCTTATAACAACTCCAAGAAAAATAAGAGAAACTAGGACAAAATAGGTTGTTATTTCAGCCCATCACCACCCACAAAACTTACCCTTATATATTGAATTCCTTGTCCAAAAGAATAGGGTTAAAAGAGTCTTAATAGATGGAGGGGATGGATTGCATATTTGTACTTTAAATCTTGTCAAAGATTTGGGGTATTTTGAAAATGTCGTGGATCCAAAAATGAAACTAACAATCAAAGATTATGATGATGAAGAAAGATCTTCAAAGGGTATAGGTACTCTACCAAACTAAGTGAGGTTGATTCAAAAGGAGATATTTTGTCAAGTGTTGGATTTAAATTTGACCTATAATATATTGTTGGGTAGGCCTTGGATTCATGAGATGCAAGCGGTCCTTTCTACCTATCACCAATGCTTAAAGTTTCCATACTTTCCAATATTGTAATCATGTGAAACTAGTCATGGATTACACTATGCCACATAATAGAGAGGTCTCCATGTTAGATTTGTCAAAAATCTTAACCCAAGAATTTCCTAACTCAAGTTTCAAATAGGTTTCAAACTTGAGGTCCGAAGATGTTCTTAACTCACGTTACAAGGAAATTCCTAACTCAATTTTTCAAAAGGTTCCTAGTACACATTTGACATTCAAAGAAAAGGAAAAATAATTAACTCTTTCAAAACCAAAAAAGGGGAAATAAAAATAAACCCATTATTAGAAGATGGACAATTTAATCAAAATTTTTGAGAAGGAAATGAAGATTCATCATAAAGGGGTGGGAGAATATTCTTTCAGCATGGTCAATTTACCACTCTCTTTAAATTCTCATAGAAAACCCTTTACTTCAAAAGAACAAATATCTTCTCAAAGGTATAATGACAACTTTGTAAGGTCTAGCACATCATATGAGGTAGAAGAAGATAATTCCATTCTAAAATGGATATATAAAGATCAAGAAAAAAATAAATGAAAGGGTACAACACATTAGCATTCACACATCAGTATGGGAAATGTTTTGACATAATGTAAAAGATGGGTTACGAAGGACTGGGTCCTCTTGGGAGGAGAAATAAAGGATTACTAGAACCTATGGAAGCCACTTTCCAGTCTAGTAATCAGAAAACTAGGGTAGGATAGTTTGAAACCAAATATATTCCAAAAATTATTTTCCCTACATTCATGAACATATTGCCTAGTTAGAATCATTTAGTGATGAAGATTCATAAAAGTGGGATTGAGATTCCTTGTCAGAGGATTCTTTCCATGATAAAGAAGTTGATGCCATTCATACCTATACTTCTAAACCTATAGATATACAAAGATTAAGGTATGAATGGGTAGGAGAGTCGTATGTACCTTCATTCCAAGAGGGACAAAGTTTAGGGCATGTCTCATGAGATTTAGAGACGCAAAATGATCAAGATTACTCTAGTAAGGAAGAACCGAATCTAACCCCTATGGATAATCTTGAGCAATCTCACATCATAGACATGGAAGATTCAATATATGAGTCAAACTATAATGAAGTCAGGACCTTAACTCCCATCGACCTAAACCCACCCAATGATCCTTTACCATTGATGCATCCTGAACACATTGATTGGGAATTAACTGAGTCATATGAACTAGACACCTTCCAAAATGACCATTCTCTTGCCTTATCCTCAATGTGGTTGAACCTTATTCCACCAACAAACCATATGAAGAGACAAAAGAAGAGGGGGGTATCAATTTTCGCAGTCAAAGAAATAAAAGAAAAAATCAAGCAATTAAGAGTAGTTGTTCAAGGCCTTTGTCTTTTTAACAAAAAAATGATTTCACATTAAAAAAAATAGATTTCCTTTCTCTTTCCTTAATTATCTTTTGCATTTTGTAATGACTATTATTTAATATTGAGATTGAGATTAAATTTTACATAGTAAGTTGATTTTCCAAAGCTATAATATCATAATTGCAAGTGATTTCACGATTGATCTTTCAAAATTCATAGGATTAATGATTTCAAAAAATGATTAAATGTATTAATTTTGACAACTAAATATGTAAACATAACTTTTCTCACATGATAATCAATATTTATTTTGATTTTGTTTACTCTTTTGATATCTATGAATGATATCCAATTATGAAAGAATTTAAAAATAATACTTTTATATACCTCTAATTTTTTAAAATCTACACTAACCAATTATCATCACACCTTAATATTATTAATCTTTCAAAATAAAAGAATTAAATTAAAATAATAGACAAGATTACCACAAATACAATTCAATTCAAAACTAATCTTCTACTTTAAAATATCATTAATTTGGACAAAGATACATATCATATAAAAGTTCTCCGTTATAAATAAAAAAATTAAAGAGCTTACTTATTTTCTAAACCATTCATCAAAACATGTAATACACACAAAATTAGAGTAATAAGATGCCGTTTGCAAAATTCAGGCAAATTTTTGTACTGCAGGAAATAGATACTCAAACGATCAGATGGTGCAAATTGCGGGGACAGATCAAATGTGTTTGGGCGTGCTCGAAGAATCAAAGGAGAATCGGTTTGTAAAGATTTTCGTAGAAGGTAAGTCTGTCAATTTTAGCTTTGTGGGCATTCTTCATTCATAACAGTTGGGCTCCATTGCCCATGGCGGCATTTCACGCGTTCCCTCAAAATTGGGTTCTTTTTTTTACCTTACACAGTTCCGCCAAAGAGCATTAAACACTTTTAACAGCTACAATTTAAATGTACTAAGCTAACTATTTTCCATGTCTGATAGGGTACATCGTAAATATTAATATTATCAAAATTGACAGTGAGTTCTGGTGGGCTGTGAGTATTTGTTGTGCATAGTTTGACACAAAAGAGGATATTAGTTGTCTGTGCGGGTATGGTGTGTGTGCCTGTGTGAGAGGCTCAGAAATACATGTGGGTAAAGTAAGACAAATATATTCTAAATAAAACTCTAACTCTCACCAAGAACGCTACTACATTTCACAAAAATGGGCATTAATGTTCAACAAATCGATACTATCATATATTCCTACTGAGTGCATCTGCCACTCTGTTCTCCTTTCTTTTGATATATTCTATACCAAAGTCATACTCGCTCAAGAATTCGAGCCAACGCCTTTGCCTAGCGTTCAAATTTGGCTGCGTGAAGATATATTGTAATCCCATGTGATCGGTCCGCAACTCAAAGGGTTTTCTGAGTAGGTAATGTCTCCACATCTGTAAGGCATGCACAATCGCTACAAGTTCCAGATCATGCGGAGCATAATTTACCTCATGTTGTTTCAGTTTCCGTGACTCGTAAGCCACAACTCTGCCATTCTGCATCAACACGCCTCCTAGGCCTTCACCTGACGCATCTGTGATAACTGTAAATTGACCATTGGGATCAGGAATGATCAATATCGGAGCGAACGTGAGCTTTTGTTTTAATAACTGAAAGGCTTGCTCACAAGTCTCTGTCCACTCAAACCGTTTTCCTTTTCTCTGGAGGGATGTAATAGGTGTTGCTATCCTAGAAAATCCTTCCACAAACTTCCGATAATAACCGGCCAACCCCATAAAACTCCGTACTTCATGAACATTAGCAGGAGCAGGTCATTCAAGTATTGCTTTGATCTTGGCTGGATCAACCACAATCCCTTCTCCGGATATGATATGGCCCAAGTAATGGATTCTCTGCTGGTAGAATGAACATTTGGATAGTTTGCCATAAAGCTTCCGTTCCCTTAGTCGCTGCAAAACTATTCGCAAATGCTCCTCATGCTCCTCAACAGTTTTGGAGTATATTAGGATGTCATCAATGAAAATC
>MU225809.1:1469479-1483915 GCA_018584345.1 Thuja plicata | reverse complement strand
GATTTTAAGTTCTTTAAAATCTTCCTATTTCTACCTAATCCACTAAAGTCAAATAGCTCTAAGAGGGAAAAGAATGAAAGAGCTAATCAGCTAAAACCCTTGTCAATCATCCATCTGACTGACGAAAGAGATAACACACAGATGAAAGAGATAACATACTGACTGACATGCAGATATAATGTTCAAACAAACAATGGCTTGAAGAAAAGCTGCTCTTACATTCCAATTCTGTAATTAAATTGCACTAGGAACTACAGCTATAACAGCATTAGCATTCCCAAATATAGAACATGTTAAATGACCATAATAATGGTTTTGGAGGTCAGTAGGAATGAATGAAAGCTTAAAAATTGTGATCCCAAACGTTTAATTATAAATGCCCAAAACAGGGGCTCAATCTTTACATGAAGAAGACATGGTATGGTCAACCAGACCTCTGAATACGCAGAAAACACACAAGATCATGCTAAAGTTTAAAAGATGAAGGCGTTCTCCTGTAATAGACTGAGTTGAGAGTCTAACACATAAACATCTTCTACGAGAAACAATCCAGAATATCTCTATTGGAAGAAACGGATAGGGATCTAGCACAAGTTTATAAAATAATATTATAATTAAAAGCAGCGATAAATAACAAAGCATGCTTTTAACAGATATCAATAGATTTGTTTTAAAATGAAATAAAACATCCAAAAAACTAAAACTCTTTGAACAATAGCAAACGACTTACCTCAAGATTTTGCACAAACTGTGTCGTGCTGTTAACAATGCGGATGAGAAAAAAAGAGAGAGCAGATTTTGTTCAAAATATTGGTTGCGAAAACACAGTGACATTGCCCTGACGCCTTCTAGCATTCCAAGGAAGTGGCATTCTTAGTTTTAAGGGCATGCACTCCCTTTAGAAAGAGACATAGCTCACACAAACAGCCATCTGTATGAAACACAAGACGCTCTCCTACTGTTTCGAGTGCTTCGGCTTTGCACAAAGAACCCGCCAACCCACAGGTAGACCATGGAAAAAAAAACAAAAAACAAAGACAGAGGAGAATACAAGGTATGGTGAATGACTGAGCAAGAGGGCTTGCAATCGATGCAAGTAAATACCAGTTTACTCCCTAAGCTGACATTAACAATTCATTACGCAATAAAAAGGGAAAAAAAAACATACATAGTTCGGTAAATATGTTTGGATTAGAATGGAACTTATTAACCAATCTCACCTCATGACAATAAGCAAATCGCATATAAACCAGAACACACTTTACTTGTAAGCCACAAAAATTTCTCATTTAAATCTACATTGCATCCCACAGAAGTAATGCAACTCAAGAAGAGAACCTGGAGTTCACGTATTGAAGTGCTTGAAGTCTTCTCTTCCGTCCTCCTGCAGATTCAGTGCTTCGGTCCTTCCCTTCCACCGCTGACACCTTTGTGGTTCTTTTCAATTCCAGACAAACTGCCTCCCTTCCTTCCGCGCCCCTATTCCCCCTTGGCATCTCCCTTAATGTCCATGCATGATAACCGTTTCTTGTTTTTACTTTCCGTAAAAGTGCAGTAACGAAAAAGGGTTAAAACACAATTTTAACATTTAGGAAAATCCTTAATACACCGAAAACAAGACTTTGTAAGGCTATAAAAATATAAGTGAATTCCTAACAATTATTTAAATTAGTATAATCCGATTCACATTCCCATAGAAATAAAAATGATCGCATATATTAATTTTTCAATCATTTATCATTAACACTTATAGAAAACTAATAAAATATCATTTAGTGGTGTGTGCGTGGCACTACTGCATCCGAATCTGACACCAGGTAAGGAGCTAGATCTCTCTCCTTGACCACACCCCTGTCCTCCGACCTAAAACCACTCAAACACTCGACAAGAAAAACCATCATCAGTAATTCACATAAGAAATATACCTCCAAAATCAATAAAGCATTCTAATATTGCAACATTTTACCAATTTCATAATTACCCAGACATGTCGAGTCATCCAAGTCGGCATAATTCGACTGAATGATCCGCTTAACTAGGAGGTCGCAAAATCGGTCGTGACAATAAGGCCCAATAGTCTCATCTCTGTGTAACTAGCAAGAAGGTTTTTTCTATCCAGTTTGGTGCTAACCTACCGAATTGATCAACTTTTAGCTCTTTGTTTTCTGGTCATTTTTGTCTGATTATTTTATCATATAACGCCACTGAAAACTAGCTATCTTGCACACTACCCAATAAAATAATATTTCTTTTGCTTTTTCCATAGCCATTGTATCAAATAGCTATATGGAAAATATCGGAATAATGTGCTTTCTTCCACTTTTGTAGATTGATACCTTGCAAATATTTGATAATACAATTGTATTGACTATTCTGATTTCTCTTATCTTGCTACTTCTTATTGTCATGTGGATGTGGATTTGGTGATTTGGATCAGTTAAGGACAGGCTCACATCATCTCAAATGCGAGATCGGTAGATGGAAAAGACCCAAAGAGGAGTGGGAGGAGAGGATTTGCAAGTTCTGCGAAAAAGGTACAATTGAAACTGAATGACACTTTCGCTTTGAGTGCACGGCTTATGAAGACATTCAAGTTCAATAGGGTGACATCTTGAAAGAGGGCAACATGTACAGTCTATTTGAGGAGGATAAGATTAAGTAGACAGCTAGTTTGATTATCAAGATTCACAGTAGGAGATTAGATATGGAAAATTGTATGGAGTTAGTTTAGGGTTGTGATCCGCGGTCCCTTAGACTGTTGGTCTTGTGGACGTCATTAAAACTCTTCATTCATTCATTCAAATATGTATAAGTGGATGTTGTTGTTAAAATTAACTTATTTTAATTACTTGTTGGCTTGTCAGTAGTTGGTTATGAGTGCTTGCTGACAAGTGTGTTCTATTTGGCAACAATCAGACACTTCAAATATACTTCTCTTTGTCAGGGAAGAAATTCTGAATTTGATGCCCAATCTGCCTTGGTTTACAAGAGATACACAAAGAGCCAACGTCAGTCAGTACCTATTGATGACTATAGTAGAGATTGACGATATTAACATCATTAAGCCTGAACAAAGGCAAGAAAATATTAGGGGACAGTCAAGGGGAAGATCAAGAAATTAGATGATCCCTTTAGTTGGTGGAATGACAAAAACGAAGGAGGTTGTGTGAAGCAGCCAACTCCAAAAATGCATTAATCTAGAGTTGGAGTTGAAGTGAATGCCAAGGTAGAAGTAAAAGTCAAAGCATAAGCCAGAACCATAGTCAAGAAAGGAGACATAAGTATTACAATATTTCATTATTCACAAATGAGTGATTACAAATGGAGACGTCATCTCCTTATATAGAGAATAACTGAGAACGAAATATAAACTTTCTAAAATGCTAACAGGAAAGTTTCTATGTTATCTAAAAGCTAACTAATAAACTAAATATGCCTAAATGACCATTAATATAACATTAAATACTTTATTACTCTCCCTTAATGATCATTTTACTAACTACCCTGCAGAAGACACAATGTCTTTTGGTTACAAATACAAAGAAGGCTGCTCCCTTCTTATTAGAGCATTATGTTGCTGCTGAGACCCTCCCTGGATCTGGAAAATGTTAATGACCAAGACTTCATCCAACTTGATGTTGGGTAACAAATCTATCCCTCTGAGATTAGCTACAAAATCTGCAACCATGATTTTGTGGAAAAATTGGCAAACCCTCCAAGTTCGAAAAAACCACAAAAAAATGTTTGCAGATGTTTGCCCCAACAACTCTAGGTGCGACCCAAAACATACTGCAAGAAACCACAATTTTTGTGGAAAAAATTGCGAAATCCTGAAATTGAAATTTAGAAAGCATCTTTTTTGGAAAAAAATGGTAAAAAATCTCTATAAACAATGTTTGAGGATAAAAAAAAAAAAACCAAACATGATTTTTGAGGATTAAAATCAAACAAAACCAAACACGATTTTTGAGGATCAAAATCGATCAAAACCCAACATAAAATTTGAGACAAGGATCAGAATACGAAACTTCATTTTTGAGAAAAAATAGTAAAACCCTTTTACAAAATGATTTGAGGCAAAAAAATCGCACAAAACCCACAATAACTTTTTATGGACAAAAATTATAAAACCCTCCCAAAAAAATTTTAAAGGAAAAAATCATGAAAAATCCACCCATATTTTTTCTAAAGGAAAAAAAAATCATTAAAAACCCATCACAGAATCCTTCACGCAACAAAACGTCAGACTTTGTTTGGCAAAATACCCCCCAAAATGGCCAAACTTCATCATGTGGTAAAATAAGAAAACACCGCGTGGAAAATAACACATGCAAGCAACATGCAACTCACAAAAAGCACATGCAAACAACATGCAAGAACATGCAAGTACATGCGACCTACAAAATCTACAGGCTTATGCTCAAACTAGGAAATCAACGACCAAAACCCTTGACTAGGCTCGTGATTCTTAGAAAAAAATCTCCGAATCCATCAATGAATTTGCAAAGTTTTTTTTTTTTCATAAAAATTGAATTAAATTATTTTTGGAATAAATTCCAAGAAAAAAAGGCTACGAATTTTTCTTTTAAAAAATTCGCTAACTCTTAAAGAAGCCCATCGACCTGCTCTAATACCATGTTACAATATTTCATTATTCATAAATGAGTGGTTACAAATGGAGACACTGCCTCCTTATATAGAGAATAACTGAGAATGAAATAGAAACTTTCTAAAATGCTAACAAAAAAGTTTTTATGTTATCTAAAAACTAAGTTATAAACTAAATATGCCTAAATGACCAATAATATAACATTAAATACTTTATTAATAAGGACAACCTATTGACTATGAACAACAACCTACAACATATGAATAAAGAGTGGGTTGAGATTGTTGGACATCTCTTTTAAGAAGAAGCATGTGTGGATCTTATTAGACTAAGTTTGGTCTCCTTATATGAGGAATTTCTTTGTCTTGAGATAGAGTTTTATGATTTTTTCATAGATGGAGAGAGCAAAGTGCACAAAAGCAATCTTTGTGGTATCAAAGAAGAAATTGAACCATAAACATTAGGGCAAAGGTTTGGAGTGGAGAATAGAGAACTTGAGGGTGTTATGAGTGTGTGAGACATTGAAGTATTTGGAAGAATTTGAGGATTCTTATGTGTTTAAGATCGCTAGGAGAGTTCCATAACATCTAAGTTAGAACTTCTTGAAGGAAGGTTCTAGTCATTAAATTTGCATTGAGTTCCAACCATAATGATTCCACCAACGAACTTGAGTGTGGAGAGACAGGAGTTACCTAAGTGCATCAGAGATGGCTTCGATGATCTAGTGACACTTGCAAAATTTGTGAAACTATTTGGGAAACAAATGATAGAATGATAAATATTATTGGCTATGGTCATTCTTATCCACCCTGAGAGGTGTGGCAATTGGTTTATACAAAAACGTTGATCAAGCTAATTGAAATGCATGAGAGATATTCTAGAAGGTTTTCAAAGAAGATTTTAAATTGCTCCGAGAAATAATTATAGAAATTTACAACGCTTGGCAAGGGAAACATGAGAATGTGAGAACTTGGCCCAAGGAATTTTTGTTCAAATAAGAGAAAGCAAGAGCTGATGGATTTAAAATAATATGTTTTTTCAAAGCTCTCATTCCTTCATTACAAAAGAAAATGAGAATAGTATCACCCTCATTGTATGCATAAGTGGACAATAGAGCTATGGATATGGAAAGCGAGGACAAAATCTCTTCATGTTTAAAAAGAAAAATTGATGAGAAGACGACTTGGATACAAGAAATAATATTGAACCTAGATTGGTGCAAGCATTTTGGAGAGATATGCCCCATATGATTGAGTTAAAAGTATAGATAAAATTTAAGGAGGAACCTACAGATAGTGAAATAGGATCAATGCAAGCATTACAAAACGATATGCGCCATATGATGAAGGAATTAAAATTAGACATAGAATTCAATGAGATGTCTAAGGATTTATGGGGCATGGATTGTAGAACTAACTACTAAGTGCCACACCAAAACTAACCGCCCTAGGGAGATGCTATGTGATATTTGTGTGATAATGGGCCATTCAACCAACGAATTCACACATATTTTGAAAAACAAGAGCACACAAGTACTCTATATGCAAAGTAAGCAATCTACTCCACCCAACACATCACCGAAGCCACAAGACAACAAGAATACATCTCTAGGCAACTACCAAAATCAAAAAAGAAATAACAAATTCAATAACAGTAGCATGTAACGTCCCCTTTCTGAAGTAGGATTCAATAATAAATAATGACAATAAAATTAAAATATAAAAATAAATAAATAAATAGAAAAATATAATATAATTACAAGTTAATTAAGTTTAATGAAAAGTCAAGAGATATGCAATGAAGAATTGTGACTCCCTCAACATCTTAAAATATTTACCTATTTTTAGTTTGCTATTTTTAGTGTTTCTAGTTGCTTTATTAATGGCCATCTTAAAGTTTAAGTTGTTGCTATTTTTAGCACTTTAGTCTTGTAATCTTTATTTAAGGAGCTTTCATCTCCTTTGTTTAATTCATCAGATTATATCTATAATATCTGAACATGGTATCAGAGCAAGAGCTAGTCTGGGTATGACTCCCTCATGGGAGGGTCCAGGATCATGAAGAAATTTCGAGGGTTTTTATTTCTGCGAATCATGTTTGCAAAATCGAAGGCAAATTTGAGAGTTCTTCCTGTTTGCAATTTCTAAAGGTTTTCTGTGCAAAAATTGTGAGGGTTTTTCTATTCGTGGTTTTTAAGACCCCATTTTCTCAAAATCGCAGCCATATTCGTGTGTTTGTTTGCGACCGTGTTTTTCAATTTGCGAAAGGAATCATGCGGAGTTTTCGAGGGTTTTTTCTTCTTCCCGTGACCTCACAGGCCCACGCGTCGCATCTGGGCGTTTTCACACTATCTTTACTTTGTGCGTGGATCATGAAGTCATTCTTGAAGGGTTTTTGTGCCCTATTTTTCTTCATGCGACGACCTGTAGGTGTGTAGATCGCGCGTTTTTCTGCCGTTTGAGGAAGAATCACATTTTTCCAAGTAGGATAAGGTCTTGATCTTGGTCCTAGGCTTGAGGGTCAAGGCACCCTATTGCAGGTCCCCAACTATCCCCACATTGGTCAATTGTTAAAGTGAGCCAAAGGGATCCTCAATCATAAAGAGGAGAGGTTGACATGATGGAGGGTTGGAGGACACAAGATAGGGAGATGCAGTTTGCTGGTTCCCTTGAATTAAGTATGCCACCCCAAGAGGATGGAACTGGTCATAGTTGGACATTCCTGCTTCTTGTGGGTCGAGAGACAATTTGGTTGCCCCAAGGGGGGCATCACTCATAGTTTGACATTCTTGTCGCTTGTGGGATAAGGGAAAGTTGCCATAATGTGAATGTTACGTGCTCTTGGGCTTAGTTGGAATAAGTACACGGCCCCAAGGGATGGAATTGGTCATAGTTAGACATTGTGCTTGTGGGATACCCCAAGGAGGGAATTGGTCATAGTTGGCCATTCCTACCGTTTGTGGGATGCGGGCAAGTTTTCCATAATGTGAATGTGACGTGCTCTTAGACTTAGTTAGGCTAGGTAGTTTACTGGTGCCCTCTCGAAGTTCCTACCAAGATGATTTTGTGATTGGTCATGGAGTAGTCCTACTACTTATATTAAGAACTCCTTATGCTCTAGATGATGTATATGTACATTATTTTCTTAAATTATTCATGGCTAACAAAGTTAATTTTGGCATTCTATTATTGGAATTGTTGTTTATCTGTAAATAGGTGAAACTCCAAATTAGGGACATTATATAGTAGAGGTAGGGTCAATACAATATGATTGATTCATGTGCTTTTGGAATCAAATGTGCCGCTCAGGTAGGCTCGCCCCAACTATTGGTAGGGCATTAATGACATAGATCATACTTAGTGATCCATCATTAGTATTTCTTTCTTATATTTTAATTTTTCTCATTTTTCATCCCATATCTTCAAATCTTTGCTCTCTCATCCTAGTTAGGTAGATAAGTATAACTCGACACAATTCAATCCTCATCTTAGTGATGGATCATCTAGTGTGATTGAAATGTTGATGCAAAAATCTTACATAGTTGAATTCAAAAGCATTCGAATATTGTTCATGGGTTTTGGAAATCTCATGTCTACTAGAATGAATCCAAAGGTTGGCATATTATACAATGTTGAGAGTGAAGTGAATGGGGTCACTTTGCAAGGAATCACCTAAGAAGTTTCATCAAAATATAACTATGTCGTAAATGGTGGAGACCATGATGATGTTATATTTTTGAAGTAGAAGATGAGCTTCAATATGATTTATGTAGAGATAATGAAATAGCGGCCTTTACTCGAGCCCAAACAAAGATAGTTGTATACCCTAGACTCACATACCAAAAAAGAGACTTCGCAAAGCAAAAGCCAAGTTTGAACATGCTATAGGTAACAAATTTTGCCACTCAAACATAAATGCAATTATGGTAACATTTCAATTAAATAAGATAAAATGATTGCAAAGCGAGTAGTTCAAACTAGTATACCAATTAAAGTAGTGGATTTATTGCCAAGTACTCTCAAAATAAAAAATGTTAGCTAATTCTATACGGTATTGGCTAAATAGCAGACTAAAACGTAAAACATAATAAGGAAGTTGAAAAAAAGTTGAAAAAAAAACTAAGTGACCCCCTTGGTAAGAAATACGTTTTAGTCTGCTGCATCTATTCTATACCATATAGGGATAATATAGTGCACGTGAGCCCCTATTTAGGATTCAGATGTGGGAATCTCGAGGACCTTATAAGAAAACTGTTATACAGCCGATGAGATTCTCGACTTTTACCATACGCCTGAACGAACAAGGATTATTTCCTTCTGTTCGGCCAGCATTAGCTTTGGTACATTGGACTCCAACTGTGCACTGCAAAGAGGAATACATCACTGTATAGTCTACAAGTTCCACTGTATGGATTGGAACAACAATCATATGACCCATACATGGAATACAAAGTGCTGTGCCCTACTCAAACTCTGTCAAGTATCAGTTGACCACCATACGGCTTGTAAGTAGTCTTCAGTTTGTGTGGTAACATCATTTGTTGATAGCCTGAAAGAAAACTTGGAAAACCCATACAACCCTATTGGCAATTTTGAGAAGTGCGTTGAAGTTGTACATCTTCAAGAAAGTGTTGTACAACTACTGTGAGAGGATTCAAGGAGTATAACATCTGTTGTGTGCCCTCGTCCAGTTGAGGTAAGCTTTTCTAATTTCAGCTGTATAGCTCATAAATAAAGCAAAGTTTGGCTAAAAGTTTGCTTTTAAGTCATGGATAATTTGTTTAGATTGTATGGCCATTAGTGTGTATATTCTTCATGCAGCAATAACATTCTTGATGCAACGATCAGGGTGTAATTAATAACATTTCCTTTCTATTTCCAGTTGAAGAGCCCATTGCAGATTTAAAGTTGGCTATGCTGGCAGCTCTGAATTCCATATCTGTCTGTATATACTTTGTTGTGGAATGTGTTGATTTTCAAAAAATTTACCCTATAATATTCGAGAAGGAAGTCAAGACAGAGTCCTGTGGATGTAGTTTGCTCTAGATTAATGAGGCAAAGTTCATGATCGGATTGGGGGAAGTTAGGGGTTTATTGATAGGAGTGGGCAAGTCCTCTGCACTTTTGGCTCTACAAGGCCAACAAGGTCTACAATAGGACAATTAAAGAGAAATGACAATAGCACATTAGACCTTTAGACAAGCCACACACTTTTTATTTAGCATTCCAATAAGTTAATCTCATAAGTTAAATTGAACTGATTAACCCTGTTAAGTTTTGCTTTAACGCTCGTTCTTCCTTAAAGTAATGACTTTTGCATATTAGTTTAGCAATTTATCTTCTAAAACCATTTTTATCTTTTGAAATCTTGTGATGTTTGTCCCATTTAAGTATTTTCTATTGATGTTAATATTGTTTCCATTAGTATTGTGCAGTTAAAACTTTGTCTACTATCAAAGAGTGGTCCTTGTTTTAACCAGTAGGAGGATGTGTTCGTCTGTCCTTAAAGTGCTCATCCTCGATAATCTGGAAATCTTGTTGCAAACTTGCAAGCCTTGATTGTTGTCAATTCGAAAAAACATAGTAACTAAATATTTAGGCCCCCATGGAATCTTGTGAAGTGTGTATATTTGTAAATTCTCTAAATTTAAGGATTAGGTAGATCTTAAGGAGCTACCCATCTTTATTTGAAGAATGGTTCCATTGTACACACACTTTCCATTTGTCTTGTCTTGAAAGAGAGAAATTAAAATGCTAATGCGAGGCAGAACACTGAGCCACTTAACCAATCTTTACACGCTGGGCAGAATTCTAATCAGACTTTGCCACATTTTGTTTTGTGCTGGGTAGGGTTTAAGTGGAGTTTGTCTACACTTGCCAAAATTGGAAGTTGTCACGACTTAAGCCAGTTTTTAAAGTTTGAATGGAACTGCCAAATGGATGAGACCACACGAGTCTGCATTCAACACTTTGAACAGGCTCTCCCACTTTTCCTTAGATCTTTGGCGGCAGATTCTGTTGTCTTAGCCCTTTTGCTGCTAGGTGGAACTTTGGTAGGGCCTTGCCAAGGTGGAACCTTTATAAGATTTAGGCCAGTAGAGAAATCCTTTACTTATGCTAATTTCAGGCTCCTAAATGCTCTTGTATTCTACTGATTTCCTCTTGTTTCTGCCTATCATTCCCTAAAAATGCGTTAGTTGAAGCATAGACCATGGCAAGATAACCTTGTAAACTGACTAGGGAAAACCACAAATGACTTCGATCAACACAAAATTGTTGATCAATTTGATGACAAATAAATGATAGGTAAGTTGAGACGTTGAGTTTTTTAGGGGTGCAACACAATTATCATAGCCTTGGTTTGCAATAGAAAAAAGATTGCAATCTTGTAGCAGATGATGATGATAATCTTATCACAGAAGTCTCTGTCCTTTTTTGAGCATATGGATGGAATGCTTACCATGGTACTAGTATTTAGTAATTATGTGTGAAACAATACTTAAATTATATTTGTTTGAAAATACGCGCAGATTAGGTCTTTTGGCAGAATCTATGCGTATTCTTAAGACCTTGTGTCCCTAAATATAAATATATAGGAGGTATAATTATATCAGAACTATGTACATATACAACAAATTGATGTCAAAGGAATTCTTTGTGGTCATGAATGTATGAAGTTGTGATTATGAGAAGTTTGATGCTTTAAGACCCTAAACAAACTTATAATAGAATTAAGCTAAATAGCCGACCTGGTTCTGGTTCGGGTTCGGGTTCGGGGATTCGGTAAAAATTTTTTTGGGCCGGATCCTGGTTCCGCGGGTATATATATAGACATATTTGAAAAATATATATATATATATGTATTATAAATTTATATATGTATGTATATTCATAGATTCCATACATTTAACATGTTAATGCTCATTCATCATTAGTTCAAAACAATAAAGTTGAAACATATAATGATAATAATAAGAAGTTAGAAGCGTGATTCTCATATGACATAATGATAAAATGATAAATCCATAATTGTCAGTATATGATTATATCATATTCATACTTTGCAAAAGTCTCAAATTGTCATTACATACTGAAATTTTAAATCACAAGCATAAAAGGGTCGAATTAGGGTTTAGAAGGGTCAAATTAGGTTTAGTTTGACTTTATTTATTAAAAAAATAAAAAATAAAAGTAAATGTGGGCCTGTTTTTGGACGCCCAGATTTTGGATTCCAACGGATCCTTCTGGATTCCTGTGGATCTTCCCGGATTCCTCTTGGATTCCGCTAGGGTTCCGGAATGGAATCCGGGTTCCTTGTGGATTCCTCACCAGGGCTCTAGAATGGAATCCGGGTTCCCTATGGATTCCTCACTCAGGAATCCACAGGGAACACGGATTCCATTCCAGAACCCTGGTGGAATCAAAGAGGAATCCGGGAGGAACCAGGATTCGGGCCTCAACAGAGGAATCCGGTAACTTAGGAATTAAACTTTGACTCTCAGTGATTTGTCATGATCAGATTGGTGCTGTCTAAGGTGGATTAAACTGTGCTTCGGTTTGGTTTACCTAAGTGTTTTTGAGTAATATGGGTTCAAATTCAGGAGAATGAAGTTAAATTTTCTTAAAATTGTATGGGTATTATTCATGCCCCTCTCATCATTTAGATGTATGGTCTCTCACAGTATGTCGGATTCCTTTTTATGATGTCGTTTGATTTAATGACTATACCTTAAATTTCCCCTTTTTTATGGAAAATGTGTCTTACTGTACATTTTGTTTTTGCAGTAACATATGCCTTTGTGATATAGCATCGAAGGCAACTCATTGAATATAAAATGTCAAATAGAATTGCAATATTCTAATTTGGATATGATATGATTTTTGAGCTCAAATCATGCTTTATTATGACTTGTTCTTCTTTGGGCATAACAGGCTAACAAATGTCCTAATGTTATACAGTGCTGGTGGTTTTTTGAATATTACAGCAGTATTATTTATCTACAAGTTAAAGAGATAGAGATAAAGTGGGAAAGATTCCAAGAGGAGAATGCCACACACAACAAGGCCTATGACAGCAATAATTACCTTTTTGGCTTTAAATGCTGCCTTGCTACCTACGCTTGGCCCTGTTTATGATTTTGTTTGCTTCCTACCATATTGGGAAAGACGGGTACTCTCTCTCTCTCACTCATAAATGGGAATTTTGTTTTAGTTAAGGTAGACCATATTATAGAAAATGAGTTAGGAGGATTCAATACTTATTTCTTTTCATATTGTGTAAAATTGTGGCTGTTAAATATGTGTTGATGCATTTTTTCAATTAAGGAAAGGTATTCTAGATTGATTTTGTTTGCTTCCTACCATATTGGGAAAGACAATCTCTCTCTCTCTCAAAGGGGTATTTTGTGTTAAGGTAGACCATATTATATAAAATGAGTTAGGAGGATTCAATACTTATTTCTTTTCATATTGTGTAAAATTGTAGCTGTTAAATACGTCTTGATACATTTTTTCAATTATGGAAAGGTATTCTAGATTGCAGGTTACTACACATAACTCAGAAATATCATTGTTTTATTAGTTATTCCTTTGGAATTATTGTCTGTAGTTTTGCTACACTGTTACTGGTGGATATGATACTGGATTTGGCATTTTTTTGACGGGGTGGGCTTTGTTTTGGGGTTGTCTGTGCAAAGAAAAGGAAAAGAAGTCATACATATATTCACAATTGCAGGCAAAAACAAGAATTAAGTTATACAACACCACATATGCATATTAATATAATAATAAATTAACAAAAAGACCAAAAAAGTTTCATAAGATCATATGGACTTCAATATTAAAAGTTGTAACCCACTTTTATGTGTTGACAGTAGATACCCATATAAAAGTCACCTTTCACGACCCTTTATCAGTTTCTTTGGTCCTTTCAACTGATGTTTTTTGCAAGGTAATGGTGATCACTGCAAGCTGATAGAGAGCAAAACAATTTTGTTTGCTATCAAGGCTAACCTACTGTTGAAGAGATCAGGGCCGAATGGATTTAATTTGAAGAGAATATATGATATTTATATAAGGTCAAGTCACTTCTTTTTCACATTCAGTTCATAGAATATCAGCAGAACATCAAAGGAGTGGGTAGGAGTGGGTTACAAATCAGATGATAGAGCGGATTCAGCTGTCAAACAGCAGAAAGGAGTCCTATGCAACAGAAGCAAACCCTAAAAAAGACAACTAAAATCAGACAAGTGTCGAGATTTTAGGAGCAAAAGCCATGGCAAAGGCATCACAAATCAGTGCCAAACACCCACAAAACATGGTGTAAACCCAACAAATCCCTGCCTAGAAGTAAGAGTACCAGTTATGAATCTAGCACATTAAACAGATATAGAAGAGAGGGAGAGGAGAGAGAGAGGAGAGGGAGAGATTGAGGGAAGTATAAACGTGGGCAATACCTCAACTTTATGTACCCTAAACCCTGCACAATCAATCTCGTACGCTAAACCCTGTAGCAATACCCTCAGCCCTAAACCCTATATCCTTAGGGAAGGAGGAGATAGAGAGGTGAGAGAAGAGAGTTCATAAAGGGAGATGGTTACGGGGGAGGGGAGAGAGGAGAGAGGTGGAGGAGGGAGAGAACTAGAGGGGACAAATAGAGAGTTGAGAAACCTAGAGAGGGAAAGAGATCTAAGAGACCTAGATGGGGAGAGAGAGGGGTGAGATAGATGGATAGGGGTAGGGAGAGGTGGGTAATGAGACATGGATGGAGAGGTAGAGATGTGGAGAGGGAGGGAGGCAAAAACCTAGAGAGGGGAGAGAGAGAGAGGG
>MU225809.1:1443340-1457725 GCA_018584345.1 Thuja plicata | reverse complement strand
TTGCAATTTTTTTTAATGCACAAGTAACAAGATTGATCTATAGCATAATCAAGCATTTTTTACAATGATGCAGTGTTGCACTTGTAGTGGACAAAATTAATGAGCTATATGATTCCATCTATTCACTGCTTTAACATGGTTCGTTTAAGAAAGATTAATTTGGATGTTGGCCTCGAAGTCTTGTTCTTGTGCTTGTTTTACATAAGAACTACACATATAAAAGACCAAGAACCTACAATTATCAAAGGCATAGACTTTATATATATAGTGTTCATTGACATTTTTATGATGACAATATTCCCTGAGTGTAAAGATGACTGGCATTTCCTGTTGTAATTTTATTTTTTAATGCACATGTAAGAAGATTGGTCTGTAGCATAATCAAGCATTTTTTATAATGATGCAGTATTGCACTTGTAGTGGACAAAATTAATGAGCTATATGATTGCATCTTTTCACTACTTTAACATGGTTTGTTTTAAGAAATATTAATTTGGACGTTGGCCTCGAACTCCTATACTTGTTTTACATAAAAACAACACATAAAAGACCAAGAACATACGATTATCAAAAGCGCGCGCACGCACACACACAAGAGACCAATAACTTATGATTAACAAAAGCATGAACTAAAATAAAGCATAAAATTAATCTTATCATGAACAAATGGTTGATTACTAATTTTCCACTAAGGATGTGTTGTTTCTTTAAAAAAGAAATTATATATAATTTTTAAAAACAAAAAATTACTTTACTAATAATTGTGTTGTAGTCATTATATTCCAAATGTTTATAAAATCAATGTCTACAACAAAATTATTAGTAAAGTGATATTTTGTTTTAAAAAATTATATATATTTTCTTCTTTAAAGAAACAACACATGCCGAGTGGATGATGATCCTCTGCGTTGGCAGGATACGGCAGCTAGAGTTGAAGAGGGTTGGATTACTGTTAAAGGAAAAAAAATCTAAGATGTCCTCCTCTTTTGATATGACTCTTCGTTCCCATTAGAAGGGTGCTAAAGGTAAATCCTAGACTTGGGTTTGCATTTAGCTTGGGTTTGCATGAAGGTTGTTTCATGCATTGTTTCTTCAAGGTTGTGGGTGCCTGGTGTAAAACCCTCACTGTGGTCTTGACCTGTATTGTTTAGAGGGATTTTTTGAATATCTTTTTTGTACAGGGTTTCGGGGCCCCTTCAAAACCTCCAGTTACCTTAATAAAAAACAACACTTGCTTGATTTGTAGATTCAAAGGGTTCTGGCCAAGTCTCCCGAAACTTCATGAGTGGATTTCTACTCATTGGGAGCCTGTCCTTAAGGGTACTGTGCACATCTATCCCTTGGCTAAGGGATTTTTTATGGCAAAATTTAAAGATGTTGTGGACAGAAACAGTATGTTGTGTGAACATTTTTTCAGCTGGGAGGAAAGATTTATGCTCATGGTTAAGCCCTGGCATATTGATTTTGACCCCATGTCGGAATCCTTCATTCGGTTTCCCATATGGGTTCGTCTTCCTAATCTTCCTCTACATCTTTGGATTGATTCTCTGTTTGAGGGGATTGGTAATGCTCTAGGGGAGTTCTTACTGGTGGATGGTGATTCGTCAGATATTCTCCACTCTACTTATGCTCGCATTCTTGTTGACATTGATCCTTCTAAGGGTCTTCTTGCAGAGATAGTGATCAATTCTTCTAAAGGAAAATGGATTCAGTCTCTAGATTATGAAGGGATTCCCTTTAGATGCAGAAGGTGCTTTAAAACTGGGCATCTGGCTACTCATTGTGGATTAGGTAAAAAGAAAACTATGGCTTCCTGGTGGAATGGTGCGTCTGCTCAACACTACTTGGTGGAGAAGAAGCTTGTTTCACCAAAAAAAATTTCTCAGGTGGTTGCGCAGGTCCCTTCTCCCCCCCTATTGGTTTGGTGGGGGATCATGAGTGCTCTCCTGATATTTCCTCCCCTGTTATTCCACTTCCTGGTTTGGTGGTGGATGCAATGTCTTTGGATTCCCCTGGTGTTGTAGGAGTAGTGGCTTTTACAGGCTCTGCGGATGATCCTCCTGAAGTTTCTACTTGTATTTTGACTACCTCTGTCGGTAGCTTGGTATGCTCTGGTTTGGCTGATGAATCTATGTGGAGGAAGGAAGAGGCAGCTAGAGCTGAAGAGGGCTAGATAACTATTAAAGGAAAAAAAATTAAGATGCCCTCCTCTTTTTATATGACTCTTCGTTCCCATTAGAAGGCTGCTAAAGAAAAACACTAGTCTTGGTTTTGTCTTAAGCGTGGGTTGGCATGAAGGTTGTTTCATGCTTTGTTCCATTTTGGTTGTGGGATCCAGTTGTAAAACCCTCACTATGGTCTAGATCCGTTTTGTTAAAGAGGGATTTTTTGAATATCTTTTGAGAAAACTTTGTACAACGTTTCGGGGTCCCTTCAAAACCCGTATTTACCTTCATAAAAAACAACACATGCTGAGTGGAAAATTAGTAATCAACCATTTATTCATGGTAAGGTTTATTTTATGCTTTGTTTAGTGCACACCTTTGCTAATTATAGGTTCTTGGTCTTATATGTGTGGTTCTTAGAGGTCAATATTGTTAGAAGGTGTGAAGTTTTATATCAATTTAAGAAATAATTATTTGCATGGTCTTTTGGATGATTTTTGATACAATATATTTTTTCATTTTATTTTAGATGCATGAGTTATATTATAATGAGAACTTTTCTAGATAATCTTGTCTTATTATAATATTGAATGAATTTAAGATTTATTTCAAAAGATTATTTTAAAACAATTAATTGCAAATACTGAGACATTATAACAATAAAAAATTTTGGACAATAGTTAAAGGAAAGAAAGTTAAGTCATCCATGCCTTCTTTTGATATGAATCTACGATCACAAAAGGATGGGCTAAAAGGTAAATCTTGATTGCTCTGTGTTGATATTGCAAGGGAATGGTTTCTTGGGCTTTCTTTTGCTGGCAGTTGGAACTTAGCTGGAAGTATTTTTTTGTGTTGTCTGCTGGAAGCTTAAGGGCTGCATGACTTATTTGTTTTATTCTTTTTAATGCAACGTATGGTCTTGTTGGGTCTCTAAATTTCCTTTTCTAGAACTTTAATTCTTTCCAGGTTGTGGGAGCCTATTGTAAAACCCTCGTTGTGGTCTTGTTTCGTTCCTTTTAAGAGTGCTTTGTTGTTTATCTTTTGTAACTTTTTGTAGAGGGTTTCGGGGCCCCTTCAAAACCTGTTGTTACCTTAATCAAAAACAATAAAAAATTTTGAATAAAAAATTTATTCTTATCAAATATGTTTATCAATTAGTAAAAGGAAAATATACCAAGTTGTTGATGAAGAAAATTGGTCCTTGTAGAGTGGTCCATAAGTTTGGAGCCAATGCATATGAGATAGAACTCCCTCTTGGAGTTGCTCTCTCCCCTATCTTTAATATTATTGACTTGTACCCTTTCAAGACATTTGTGGATGCAGGTATAGGTGTTGATGCAGGTGTTGCTGATGAAGAATGGATCAGGGATCTACCACCTACTGAGCCATTAAAAACTGAAATCATCTTGGACACTAAAGAGGTGAAGAGGACAAGGAATAGGGTCTATAAGGAATATCTGGTCAAATGACAATGTCTACCCCCTGAAGATGCAACATGGATGTTTGAAGATGATATCAAGAGACATGGAACATTTTTACAATAATTGATCTCAGGTGGAACTCGAGATTCTCTTCTCTTCGGGCATATGGTGCAGGGGCACCCAATGCTCTACATGCCTCCATGAAGCAACTTGCTACAAATGGTTTTTTTTTCATGTCATGGTCTTAGAATAAGGTCCCATGGACCATTTTGTTATAGGTTGAAGTCAATCAATGTGTTAGGAAGCCCTTTTGGGTAAGTTGTACAAATTTGCTACGAAATTGCACAAATTGTCATAATGGTGCAAAACATTGTCAATATGGTTCCAATCATGTGATAAGGTCTAGTTGACCTCTTTCAACTCATTTGCAATGGTTTTGAGTCATAGGGAGTCATTATAGGATCATTTAGCAAGTTTTGTCAAAAGTTGCCATTGCAACTTCGAGTGCAAAATTGACAAAGTTGTCATTTTGGGTGGTTATGGTTTTAAATGGCATTTGTAGCTATTGGAAAGACTGGAGATCCTTTAAATACCTTTCATTGACCATAAGATGGATTGGATGTATGTTGAAGATTTGGAGCAATACAAACTTAATATGTTCTTGAATTCCTAGATTTTTAATTGTTGTAGGAGGTTGTACAGATTTGTACGGACTCCTAGAGTTTTGAAACTTGTTGCAATTGATTTGCCTTTGAATTAGCTTTCTATTGGTGGTGGTCTCATTCAATTTCATTTTGATTTGAGTAAACTAGAGTAATTTTACTAGAAGGCATTGAGAAACCCTAGGTCCAAGGGTTTGGAGGAAGAAAATATGATTTGCAAGCCATTTCATTGTTAGAAAATTTTGCAAAGTGGTGAAATGATAGGTCTTGACATGTATTTTAAGAATAATAAACTTGCACGAGCAGACCTCGTATCTAGAGAAAATAGAGTAATGCCTTAGCCCAATATTCACCATGTATTGGGCCTAAATGACTGTCTACTTTAAGGGTTTTGTAGAATGTGGAGTGAATGATCAATCTTGATGTTGAAAGTTGTGGATTCATGCTATTTTCAACTTGTCCTAACTATTGGAGTGCATTTTAGAAGTTTGGGACCAACCCTTCATTGTGTTGCTTTGGAAAAGAGGGCTAATTAGGCCTAGGCTGTACATTACTAGTCAATTATAGGGCTATGTGTTCCAAAGAAACCCTATGATCATTTTTTATATGTTTAATACATCTCAAAAGGGTATCTAGAAAGCTACTTATCTTGTTTATACCAGGTATGGGTCAAAAGTTATGACCAAATTAGTCATTTTGTAGGGCTGCTAGAGTCTAGGCCTTGTTCGTGTGGACATATAGCAATTGGAGTAACCAATGTTCTTGAGGGTTGTCAAGGGTTTGCAAATTCTTTGTTTACTTGATCCAAAGTGATGCCAACTTTAGTTTAAACCTTGTGAAGCATTGAGCTATTATTGATATTTGTAGCCCTATGGAAGTATAGTGTCATTGTGAAAGAAAACTTGGGTTTGTAAGGGTTGAATGTGGGGTTTCCAAATTGATATGAATTCACATGTTTCCACTGTCATGATGGATCAAAGACTCACTCTTGCAAAATCACCTTGTCAAATGTAAATTGTCTTGGGGTTTGTGGAAGTAGTTTTCCCTCGTGTTGTGAAATATGGTATCAATTGCCCCTTAGCCACCTTACACACACACACACACACATGTATACACATATATACAAATTTATATTTTATATAGCATATACCAATTCATGCATTATAGATATTCTTAAAAGTTAGGTTTTATACATAATGTCTTTTATAATTAATTAAAATGATGACTAATTTTTTAAGTTTAAATATTGTAAAAAATAAAATATAATTTTTTGGTTTAACATTTTATATTCAATCATATAAAAATAGGTTGTTATGGAAAATGATTTAAATATGATATAATTATTATTATAGATAAATAACATAAATAATGTATTAAAAGATTATATGCTTATTTAAAAATAATAGCTTTACAATTTATTTTTTCTAAAAATTAATTTTACAATATTATACAATTTTTTATTTCTTAAAATAATAAAAGGTTTTCTTTTAAAAGATGATTTTTTTTTGAGAAAAAAGGGGGTAAAATTTATTCAAAATAAATCTAGCAGTACATCACAGAGCATAAAATTACAAATTTTTATCCTCCACAACAAACTTTTCCAAAGTCTCGGAATAATCTGGAGGTAATAACCCCCAATCCTCAACATTTCACCTATCAATATGCTTAGAAGCCCATTTAGCCAAACAATTTGCCACCTTGTTCCTTTCCCTAGGAATATAATAGAAAGAAACATAATCCAACAAACTGCAAAGATTCAATATTTGATTCGCCACTAAAGTGAGCTACCAATTAATCCCATCCGGTCTGCGATCATTCAACAAATCCACAATAATTTGGGAGTTAGATTCATAAATAATTCTCCTCCATCCAAGGGAACATCCTTTCTCATCAACATGTAAAATATCCAAAGCCTCCACCAAATTATTAGAATGCGTCCCTTTGTAAATAGAAAAAATAAACACCACACTACTAGCACTGCCCCTTCTAATGCCCCCAATTCCTACGTGCCCCACATCCCCATGGGAAGACCCATCATTGTTAACTTTTAAAACTCCCCCAGGAGGAGGAAGCTACCTCCCTTCCCTTTGGATCTTATGTTTGGCTTGTCAAGGTCTTTTTCTAGCCTTGAAGGCTTCACTACTTTCCCCCAAATTCAAATTCTTGATAATATCATAATCACTAGGATCAATCACCTTAGAAAGATCACATTTAGCAGAAATAGTTTCCTGAAGTCTACTAATAATTTTGCTCCATACCCGATTTTCTCCCAATTTAGTCTCCTTAAATATTCTTCGATTCCTTTCCAGACGGAGATTCAAAAGGATAAGAGTAGGACCAATACCCCATGCAACCTGGAGAAAAGAGGCTTTACCTGGGGGTCTTCCAAGACTTGCCCAAAATTCCACTAGGGATGAAACATGTGCATATGTGTTGCGCCATGCCTCCCAACACCAATGCCAAATCACTCTAGAATATTGACACTAAAAGAAGAGATGAGAATTGGACTCTTCATTATTATAACAAAGGATACAAATAGACGGACCATGAAAACCCCTCTTACACTGATTCTGCCAGGTGAGACATTTATCTTGAGCCAAAAGCCAAATGAAAAAATTACATTTAGGCCAAGAGAATTTATTCCAAACTTATTTCCACCAAGGTATCCTGATCTACCCATGAAGCTTCCTATCCAACTCCAAATAGCCTGAGGCAACAAAGAACCTTCCTTTGGGATCAGGTCCCCAAGCAAGTGTATCCATCCCTTTAAGAGAGATGCAAAACCTGCTTGCAAGAATCTTGGCGAGATTTTGTCGATCTTCCACATTACCTCCACCAAGCCAATCCTCCAGTAGACAACCTCCAACTAACCCATAATCTTAACAATCTTATAATCTTCGACCTTTTTTGAGCTAGCTTCAAACAAGATATTACAAAGAGGCATTAGATGAGGAATCTCATACACAATAGGGGGATGACCATTCCAAGAGTCCAACCAGAAGAGAGCATCATAGTCCTTTCAATAAATCCAAGATAAACCCTCCTTGATAAGCTTTGTTCCATGCTTGAGAGTGTTTCAAATCATAGAGCCCTTTCTGATAAGGTCATACCTAGGCACCTTTGAACACACTGCCCCATAATGATACTTCTAATTCAAAATTATCATCCAATCTTGGTCCTAGCAAGTACACCACCGCCAATATAGCTTTGCAGCTAACACTTGACCAATCATACTAGCTAGGCGAAGTCCGAGACCACCCTCCTCCTTGGGCCTACACACCGACTCCCACTTAACCAAAGACAACTTTAGTGGCGAATATTCACCATATGGCGAATGTCTCACATCGGCGACCCAAGATTTGGCAAATATTATGTGTATATCAGGTTGGCCGTGCCACCCTAACTTTATAAATATTGGGTCAAATGCCCATCACCCATTGCCCATCGGTTTATGTAATTTACTCCTTTTCTTTCACAATATCGCTAATCAAATTTACTTTTTGGACACGGTAAATTGAAAATTTTTGCCTACAATTTCCAAAGCTTGTCTTAATTGAAGACCTATATTTTCCAATGGTGTTATACAAATATATTTAGAGGCTGCCCAGAATTCGCCTGACATTTTGCAGGACGCGTGTCTCAAATCGACGCATTTTTGCCAAATATATTAATTATAGAAAATTATGGGATGACCCATAATCGCCTCGGGAATTGCATAAGATGTGTTATAATTACGCGGGCTTCGCCAAATATTTGTAATTTTGTGTACCTGATACCATACAAGCTTCCCGCCGAATTTGCCAAAAAGGATTGGTATAAATATATTCATAGATCAGTGTTATTGTACACAATTTGGATCGTTTGGCTATGATATCTCAATTTTGATCGATAGTGAAGTTTCAGACTGTTGAGTGCATTGGTGACTACAATTCAGGAAAAGGCAAGTGATTAATTTTTGAAGTGTACTTAATATAATACTATTCTGAATTCACCTGAGGTTTCACCTCTATCTGTCTGTGGCTCTGCAATTTTGAGTTCATTCTTATTAACTGGGGACCAGTTAGTGGTCAGTGGTCACCCGAGAGACCTCAGACATGATGACATCTAGATTTTATATTGTAATTTGTAGACCGTAGGGCCAATGAATCATATTTATATATATTATAGTCTATTGTCACTTCTTCAACAAGTTAACGTTTTTTTGTCAGCCTTTATTTCGTTGGAGATGTCGAACAAGAATAAGGGTAAGACTCCTGCATGTGGGGAAAGCCAAGAGAGGCCAGCTAAACGCAAAACCTTATCGTCGTACTTTGGTGGTGTAAAAATTTATGGCCAAAATAAGGAAGCTACTTCATCACAAGTAGATTCACAACCTAAAATTAGACAACATATTGAAGAAGACAACAAACTTGATATATCAGATTACAATGAACTTGAAGAAGATTCCCGAGTAGATACCCAAAGTAGCCAGAATGATATAATCGACTTGGGTGAGACTCAAAGTGCCAGAGATGATGGTGCATGGAAGAAGAAAATAAAATACAATTCAAAAAAGGATAGAGAATAAAAAAAGATCAGAAGTGGGATATGTCGAGGAATTTTCAAATAGAATGAGCGTCAAAATATCCATTCATTGAACCAGTGGACAATCTAATTGAAGGCGAGCCTCTGGTAGAATGCAGATGTAATATTTGCACCATGATAAATAAGAAGGAAAATAGGTTGCAACTAAAAATTGACACCATAGAGAAGCATATGGGTAAATTTTATGAAAACAAAACCATAGATGGAGTTGAAAAATCAGTGATAAGATGGAAAACAAAGGAGGAATCATAGCATGTTAGGAATGCAGAATTATTTGAATTTCAACAGAATATATAGACGAAGCCTGCTGAAGTTAAAGGCTCTATTGAAGCTTTTTTTTTAAAAAGTAATGGAAGTAGAAAAAATGGGAAAAGTTGTTCAGTTAAGTGTTGTCTTTTATATTTTGGGCAGAGGGCATCCTATGACAAACTACCCATCATTGAATGCTTTATTACACTTTCTAAAAGATTGAAACTATTTCAACAATCACTAGTCAGTAAGCAATGGATGGGAATGGGCAAGTTGTCTTGCTAAGATTGAAAAATATTTAAAGGCAAAAACTAAAGAGTTGAATTTTATTGCATTGTCTTTATACAAAGTTACAACATTAGATAATACTTCCTAGGTGTGCATGCATGTTTATACTGTACACAATTTTGTCCGTCAACCTCATCTACTAACTATTGCTAAAATGAAGGATAATGCGACATCGGAAAATTTATTTGAACTAGTAAATGTTAGAATAGGAAAAACCCTATTCTCCCAAGAACACCTGCATGCAAACCTGTCACATGGAAGAAGCAAAGTACATAAGACAGGAAAAACTATGGAGGCCAAAAAGCCAGAGGAGACATCATATGCACAAGAAAATAATATATTAACAATATGTTTCAAGATAATACAATGCGATGTGAAAAACTCCTTATGAAAAACAAAGAGGTGAATCCTTATAAAAGGAATCATGAAACCCTAAAAGGGAAAACCTAAGGTTAGCTTAAGCAACTAGAGTGAATAGGAGAGTTAGTAATTAGATCATAATGATTTAATTAATAACCTGAGAGACTATTACTCTAACACCCCCCCTTAAGATAAGTTTAGGGAGAAGCAAAACCTAGGAGACTACTGCAGAAAGCAGGAAAGAAGGGTCTTGAAAACAAGGCCTGATCAGGTACCCAATACAAGAAATAAACTAGATGAAGGAAACTAAGCCTCCAATCTAGGGAAAGTACCAAAGAAAGGAACAAGAAAGAGAAAGAAGCATCTCTGAAGCATGAAGCTGTAAACACTGTCAGAAGTAACTGCTGGAACCCCCACTGAAATAGTGCATGGCCAGGTAGAGAAGACAAAGTCTGAAGAGCTGATCAATCGAACCTGGGAAGCAATAGAACCAACAGGAGAACCCCCCCATAATGCTGAACAGGGAGAGGGGTGACAAGAACACAAAAATGCAATGCCAGAAACATCTGCAGAAAGAAGAATCAGGAACACCAACAGTGCAACAGAAGTACAAGCATAGGATAAAGGGCGGTGTCACCGACACATAGCATGGGCTAATGTCGTGGAAGGTATGCTCACTTGACAAAGGTGGATGAGCACAAAATGGAAAAACATCATGACCCCCCATGACACTTTATAACTAAGTGCGAGTACAAAAAACACACAAGGTGCTCGAAATCCCAGATATGCAAAAGCAGACACTTTATCTCAGTACGTTTACAAAAGAAAGAATGCGACAGAAGAGAAGAATATAATGCTCAGAAGTCAGAAAGAAGAGTGAGCCAGAAGATTAGAAGAAGAGAGCCCAGGACCTGTAGAACCCAAGTAATCCGCCAGAGTGCGAAAGAGAAAATCTCAGAGAAGAGAACTTAGAGAAGAATCTGGAAAAATGACCCCTGCAACTGAAAAGCTCACTGAACCAACTTTCCGACGATATCTGGTTTGCCAAAAATAGAGTCCAGATGAGCAAGATATGGCTCCCAGAAGGCAGAAAGAAGACATCAGAGTTTGACAAAAAAAACACTGTCAAAATGGTAGAACCCAAAACCCCAACCTCCATCATCGGAAAGTTCTCGGAAAGAGCTTTTCGAAAATATAAAGAAGTCAGAAAAATACCCCCGTATGCTCAAGATAGAGCGAAAACAGTGCGGGAGGATCAAAAAGGCCACAAAATCAGGTTTTAAGCCCCTGGGGCTGAAAAAAAAGGGCCCCTGGGCACATGGCACGCAAGGGGCTGGAGCTTAGGTCCCGGTCGCTGATATGACCATCGGTTAATGGCATAAGCCCACGGGGTTTTAAAAAAATCGTCGGGCGGCGGAGTGGCGAGGACCGGGAGGTGGCGGCCGGCGGAGCGGTGGGGGTCAGGAGGCGGCAGAGCGCAGGGTGGCGGGGGCTAAGCTGTGGGTGGAGCGGGCCGTGGGCACTAGAGGCGCTACCGGCGGGGGTCGGGCGGCGGTGGTGCGGCAGCAGCCCATTTGAAAATGCATTGGCAGCGCATAAAAAAATATTAAAAATAATGTTTTTTTGATTTTTTTTTTAATTTTTCTCAGTTTTCGTGCCCGTACAACACTGGAAAGCAAAATTTTTTTGCCTCAGAGGCAAGATTTCCAAAATAGACAAATTTTATATAGATTCTAGGGTTTTTGGGCACTCTGAGCGCAATGGTAATGTCTGTTTGAGCCCAAAATGACCAGAAATAAAGGTCCCCCTAAATCCACACAAAAAACTTTTGAAAAACTAGAAAACCTCCAGCTTCTGATACACTTTGACAAAGCATGAACAACGAGCAGCAAGATGGCTCTGATACTATGTTAGAATAGGAAAAACCCTATTCTCCCAAGAACACCTGCATGCAAACCTGTCACATGGAAGAAGCAAAGTACAGAAGACAAGAAAAACTATGGAGGCCAAAAAGCCAGAGGAGAAATCATATGCACAAGAAAACAATATATTAACAATATGTTTCAAGATAATATAATGCGATGTGAAAAACTCCTTATGAAAAACAAAGAGGTGAATCCTTATAAAAGGAATCACGAAACCCTAAAAGGGAAAACCTAAGGTTAGCTTAAGCAACTAGAGTGAATAGGTGAATTAGTAATTAGATCATAATGATTTAATTAATAACCCAAGAGACTATTACTCTAACAATAAAGAGTTCTCTAATTGAATATGAAGGTATAGATGACATGATGATTTCCAAAAAGTTGGTGTGTGTTGGAGCGTATGGAGCTTTAGTAAGGCAAGGCCACAAGAATGATCTTTGCACACAGATAGAAAGTTCTTGTGCACCCTACATTGATATCATTTACTACACGACCCATAGAATGAATCTATCTTTTGGATTTGTCAACAAGCATGCTCCAATACAAAAAAATAAAGTTTTAATCAAAGAGATCTACCAACACTTCTGTTGAAGTCCGAAATGATTTAGGGAATTTCAACACTTTGCTGAAGGACTAACCGATAGGAACAAGCTTCTTAAGGATAATGATACCATATGGATCTCTTTGGATGGACCAACGCATTGAGTTTTTTCAGAATATCCATCGTTGCTCGGTCTAATGAACTCAAGTCATGACTAAGAAGGGCTACCAAAATTTCCTGAGCTGTTGTGAAGGTTAAGTAATGTAGAGACACTCTTAACATTAGCATGTCTTCTCCCCATGCTAGAGGAAATGAGGAATATAATAAACTAGGCCCAAAAAAAAACTATGTATATTGCAAAATATGTTGCACTGCGTAAATTGATATGTGTGACGCTCGATAACTTTATTGATTATGTGATGATGTAAAATTTTCCAACTCACTGAGAATCACAGATTTGGACAATCCTGATAACTTTTTAAAGATCGGTGCAAACATGGAGTTATGTGCAGAAGTATGCGGAGTTGAGATACCAATGCACTACTTTTTGAGGTTTGAGTCTGGGAACCAGGAAAGAACCCTAGGACGCAACTATCAAGTGTTACAAGGGAAGACTTTACCAAGATCGTTCAGCATGTAACTGCTTCTGTGAAGCACATTGCCTATGATCTTTCCTCACAGATTAGATCAAGATTCCCTCCAGTCAGACTAATTGAATCCATGACTATTGTGTTTCCTCGATAATGGAGTGTCAACAATTTGAAAGATTTTTGAACTAAGCTACTAACTTTGATAGATCATTTTTGCAAAACCAAAGAATTCAATGGAGTAACTCTAAATGGAATTTTAGACGAATCTCGTCTGAGAGATAAATCACACCATTTTTCACAGACAATGAGGGAACAATATAATATTATGTGGAACCCCCATGAAGATGGATCGATAACAAGGCTTTGGAAAATTTTGACTCATAGCGAAATATTGATTGATTCAATATCAAAAAATTTCAAGCTTCCTAATTCATGTCTGACCATGATATTGGGGTTGGTGAAGGAGGAGAGAGTTTTCAGTGCTTTGGGTTTCCTAAAGTCAAAGCTAAGAAAGAAATTAGACAAGAATTTGCAAAATTTCTTAAGGCTCTATACATCCAGGTATGATGTCAATACTTTTTCCTTACGATAGGGCACTGAAAGTGTGGAGGAAGAAATGTCAAAGAAGAGGGTTGGGCAACATTTCAAACCAAAGTGGGAGTGCCAAAAACAATGATGTCAGTGACTCATGTACTAGTACTGATAGCGTTGAAATTAAGATGCAGTCAAGCGGAGCTATGCAGAGTGAAGAAAACATAGCGAAGAACAAAGGAAGATGTGAAGTTGATGTTGGCAAGTTGACTCCCAAGGAGTATATGACTTATTTTGTGTTGTCATTATGGCAACAAATTCATATGAAGTTTTGACAAGAAAACTATGAAGTGAAAATTGACTAAGTGTAGAAGACAGAACAGAACAGTGACTTGCAGTCGATCAGAGAATCAGTGCACGTGTGTACGACCACATCAGGATATGCACGTTCAAACTTAAGCTCTATGGTATGTCGTTATGCTTATCCTATACACACATGGTATGGAATGTTAGTATGGACAAGTTACAGAAAGAACAAGTACACTAGCAGTTCAGAATAAAGAGTATGAAGCCGACTTCATGATTTTGATTAGCATGTAATCTTTTGTTATGTAAAGGCTAAGCGCCTATTATAATAAGTTTTTAATCATGTATTAAACATTATTGTAAACATGCTTAAGCCAATCTGTTTGGAAGCGTTGTGTATGTTTTTTTTGGGCCGACTAAGGTTTTGTTTATAGTCGCGTCTATTCAGGCATAAACATATATATATATATGCAATGTAAAGATATATTTGAAGTGTCAAAGAAATAGTTAGAGAAGATATATAGAAGATTAGTATGAAGATATCAGTATGAGATAAAGCCCTTAAAGAAGATAAGAGCATAAGTGCATAACTAGAACTGATCAGACATCTGTGTCACATACAACAGTTCACTCTTGGATATAGTGCATATCTATTCTCAGGAGGTTGTAGCCTTCTTTCTCATTGAGCAGTGAGCTCTTGGATAGTGAGTCCTCACCCCTAACAGGGTTGTTTGTAAAAGAATCCTAACAGGGTCAGGCCTTT